>UESW01001310.1:301859-352334 GCA_900491605.1 Calamus simplicifolius
TAGGTCTATAACCTAATCCAGCCTTATCAAATACAGCTCTTTGATTACTCAATAGCAAATTAAGTTTTTCAGAGCTATATGTAAATTTATCAACTATATTTCTATATTTATCAACTTCTCTCTTTAAATTAACATTTTCATTAGAATTAACTCTTTATCTTTTAGCAAATTTTCATTTTCAGATTTTAGTTTTTCAACTTCATGAGTTAGTTTATCCTTCTCTTTGGCAAGATTTAAATTATCATTTTTTAAAGATTTGTTCTTCTTTTTCAAAACTTTAAAATCACTAACTAATTCATTAAATGCATCATATAATTCTTCAAAAGTAAAATCATCACAAGGTGTTTCAGAACTTACCTCATTGTCGTCGTTTGCCATAAAGCAAATGTTTGCAACTTCCTTTTGTTCCTCCTCGGATGAGGATTCATCACTTTCACTCCATGTTGCAACATATGCCTTTTTTCTTCTTCTTGTGCCCTTTTTCAGTTGAGGACAATCATATCTAAAGTGCCCCGGTTTCTTACATTCATAACATATGAGGGGGTCTTTCTCTTTTTCTTTGTCCTTGTCCTTCTCTTTTTCTTTTCTCCTTCCATTTTTTTTCCATATCTTTTCTTATGGAAGGGTCTCCTTCTTTGCATAAATTTCTTAAATTTCCTAGTAAGGAGAGCTGTCTCATCATCTTCCTCTTCTTCCTCACTGCTGCTTATCTCCTTTTCTGCAGCTTTAAGGGCAATTGTTTTCTTCTTTTTGACTTTCCTCTTGATGTTGCTTCATGGTCAGTTCATGGGTCATCAATGATCCAAGTAGCTCCTCCAAAGGTAAGGTGTTGAGGTCCTTGGCTTCTTGGATTGCAGTTACTTTTGCTTCCCATGTCCTTGGAAGAGACCTAAGAATTTTACGAACCAATTCAGAGTTAGTGTAGGTCTTGCCAAGACTTTTTAGACCATTTACAATATCAGTAAATCTAGTGTATGCATGATGGTTTCATTTTGTTCCATGCTAAACAATTCATACTTGTGCACTAGAATATTGATTTAGATTCTTTAACTTGATTAGTACCCTCATGGGTAACTTCTAATCTATCCCAAATTTCTTTTGCGGAAATACATGTAGAAATTCTATTGAACTCATTAGCATCTAAAGCACAATATAAAACATTCATGGCTTTTGCATTAAGCTGAGCCATTTTCCTATCGTTCTCATTCCAATCCCTTTCGGGTTTAGGAACTATTGAACCATCTACCAAGTGTGTGGGTGTGCTTGGTCCATTAGTGATTACACTCCAAAGTTCATAATCTAAAGCTTGAATAAAAATTTTCATTCTAGCTTTCCAATAAGAATAATTTGAACCATTAAACAAAGGAGGTCTATTAGTAGAATGACCTTCAGCAAATGAAGATCCAGCTTGAGCTGCCATTTGGATCTTTAGCTCTTGATCGTGTGATCAAATAAACAATGAGCACAAGCTCTGATACCAATTGTTGGCCCAGATGGCAACCCAAGAGGGGGGTGAATTGGGTTCTTAAAAAATTTAACTTTTAAAAACTATGTGCTTTGGAATAAATGAATTAAGTGCAGGATAAATATTAAGCACAAATAAAGAGATAGAGCGAGAGAGTCAAAACACGGCAAACACAAGGATTTTATAGTGGTTCGGTGTATCCAACACCTACGTCCACTCCCAAGTATCACTTGGGTCCACACTATAATCTACTTGATTACAGCCGAGTTGTTTTACAAGCTCACAACTCAAAACTTGTTGTTTCCCTCCGGGATTACAACGAACCCAGCTGGTTTTTCCGGCTCACCAGCACAAAACCCAACCACAAGCTATCCTTAGCTTGTACCGAGGTATACCACCTCACTAATTCAATCCCTTGATTGAACTAGCAAACAATAAATGAGAATAGAGTTTAATATACAGCAGCTCCTCAAATGAGCAAATAAACAAAGTAATAACAAGTTAGAAAAGCCTGTTTGAAGATCTTTGAATGTGTGCTTTTCTTCTTTTCTCTTTTCCTCTCCTCCTTTGAAAGATTGAATCAGGGCCTCAGCTCAGATTCTTCAGAAACTTGCAGTTGAGAAGATTGAGGATTGGGGCTTTTGCTTTTTTCTTCAAATGTTGAAATCTCCTTGATTTGAACTTGAGAAGCTTGTGGATTTCTCTTTGAGCTTTCTGAGGATGATGGATTTGAGCTTTGACTCTTCCCTCTTTAATTTCTTCTCAAGATATCTCGAATTTTTGAATCTATTTTTCTCTCTGTTATTATTTTAAAAACGGATGGTTCCCCCCTTTTTATAGATCTCTTAATCCAGGTTTTAGGTGGGAAATATAGCCATTGAGATGTTTGGATTCTTCTACACACAAAGAAAATAGCCGTTAGAGGTTAGGTGAAAAGAAATTTTACCGTTGAAGTACGTTCTGACAGATGAAAAATCCGTTCCTGATAGGTTGGAGTCGGCTCCAACTTTTCAGGTGTCGGCTCCAAGTCGGGTGTTCAAAAATAGTAAAGAAAAAGTTGTTGGGGAGTCGGCTCCGAAAAAGGTAAGTGTCGGCTCGTCGCTTTCGAGAGTCGGCTCCGGAAACTGTAAGTGTCGGCTCCAGAAAAGTCCATAAAACATGCTCTCTGTTCTCATGTTAGAGTCGGCTCCAGAAACTGAAACAGAATGCACTTCTCTGTATCTCAGGTTGGAGTCGGCTCCGAAACCTTGGGTGTCGACTCCAGACCGTGCCAAAATCCCAGAAACCTTCTGATACGCCTTGGGGTCGGCTCCTGGCTATTTGGGTGTCGACTCCAGGCTCTGAACTTTGAAAATTTCTTTTAAAATATTGATTCAAAACATGTTTCTTTATTCTTTTGATTGATCAAATTTTTTAATCCCTGAAACACTTGTTAAATCTATTAGTAACAAAATGAATATACTCATATCTTTTATTAATTATCAAAATCAATAATTGGGTCAACAAATTTTTTTTTCTACATAAAACTCTGCCTCCTGTTTATGTTCTTCTCAAGTGTTCGTTTTTACTTGTATACTTCAACTTCCTCTCTATCTCTAACTCTTCATATTCTAAGTATCTAGACTTTGACTTTCTTGAATGGTTAATGGAATCCATGTCATTCATATGTGAGGGATTTCCAATAGGATTTAGATTGGACGCACGTCATCATCGCAGAGCGTGAGGATACACTTGATATCCGAACGTGGACCGACAAAGGATCAACAAAGCAATGCTAGGATGAAATTATATCATGATGAGAAAATATAATTTATTTTAGATTGTTATAAAAATATTTGATGGAAAATTAAAGCTTTCACATTTTTTTATATGTATGTGAAAGTTGAAAAGGAAAATAGAAAGAACAATTCATAGCATTTGACAATTCAATCTTCTACGAAAATGGCTAATTTTTCATTTATATCTTAAGGTTTTAGATTGAAAAGCGATTAATTTTCTTCTGCTCTTTTACAATTTAATTTTTCTAAGAACTAACTAGATGATGATGATGATGATGAATTACTAATGATAGTAAATTTTATGCTTGATCTTAATTTTGTTTAATTTTATTATAATGTTTTTAATATTTTAACTTATTTGAATTTATTATATTGTTATATAAATTATTACTATAATATATTATTTATTATAATTTATGAAGATTGAAAGCCATGATTTGATATGTGTGCGTCTGTAAATGGATAATTTTTCATGAAAAGAATTATTTTTTCATCTTTTGCATTTAGAGAAAGTAGGTTGATAAGAACGTTGGGCCAAGGATCCAACACACTCGGCCACTAGCTTAATGAGAAAGTCTTAAATCGTGCCAAATAATTGGGCACTATATGAACGCACGTGCCAAAGCAGGAATGATGCTTTTGCTCTGGCATGCTGCACATGATACGCGCCAATCACTGGGGATGATGCGCGCTTGCTGCACTTCCTCGATGCAGTAAGAATTTCTTCTAGCTTAATTGTAGGCCAATCAATTGGGTTGTCTTTATACTAAAAAATTTATAAAAAATAAAATATAAAAATTAATAGAAATTAATATATGTATAACTTTTCAAAAATTTTCACTGAATCAGCATGCTATGCCACACTTTAATTTGGAGCATAAATAAAATATATTCATCAATGATTTAACTCACACTATCTTCTGCTCGTGTAGTCACGTGTGGCATCTTTGCCCTCCAAAATAGCTCTTGTCGTTTGAGCCAATTGCGTAATTCTTTGGGAACTCATATTATTTGAGCTAATTGCAAGACTGTATATACTGTAATTAGCTGAGATTAGTCTGAAGTTCTGGATTTAATTGCAGGCTTTGGTGTAAATATTACAATCAAGTCTTATTTATATTTTTTTGGTACCGTATAAGAATCCGCTCAAGATGATACATGACGGGTGGCGGACCTCATCTTATCGGGATCCGTATCTGAATCCGAACTCAAACTATTCGGATACGGAATCGGATCCGCTTGAGATTTTGAGTGCACGCTTTCCTCGGTCAAGGATGAAAAATCCCTCTCCGGGCTTCCCCTCTTCCATGGTGATTGTTGTGCCGGGCTCACTCAACCTAGAGGAGTATCCTTCCTCGGGGTCTCGCGCTGTGAACCTTCAAGCGACTCAGATTGATCGGGGAGGGTACCTATGGATGGGTCATCTTTTCCAAAGTCTCTATTCTTTTGATCGCGTTTTCATGCCTTTTATTTTAATTTTTGGATGCGATTCCAGAACCATCTATTGGCTTAGATTGCTACTTGATTAAGACCGAGTCTAGAGTTTAACTCTATGTCCTTAACAACTTTGTCCCGCACAAGTACTTACGGTTTGTGATGATTATCTTTTAGGATATAACATTCTCCTTCTTGTGAAAGTAGTACTACAATTCACCAGAACAACGAACCATAAATATTGTACTCTCTATTATGCAAATGCTTTGGATTTTTTGGATGAGATTGGATGTAGATGCAAGTCCTATTTAAGGCGTCTCTTGAAAGCACCGTTTGATTTGATCGGGTGCGATTAAGGGATGTGAGGTTAAGGGCTTGTCACCTTTGATATGCCCATTCATCATCATAATCTTCAGATCACGTGATCCGATAAACTCTTTTCATGATCCGATAAGCCTTTTCCACTATCCGATAAGCCATTTCATGAATATATACGCCATTCCATGAACCGTTTGGCATTTGATACGTTGTTTCATCAAACGGGCATATCGTTCTATAATCAACGGATCATCGAGATGGTCAACGATCTTGTCCGTCCGGTGGATGGTTAATCTGATCAGTCTCCACCATCGAATCCTCATGATCAAGAAAAATTTTAAAGCCCCTTATGCTCCTTGCGATGATGCGCACATACAAAGTGCAAAGTGTGCCTACAAAGCGCCATTACACCCTTTGCACACGTACGCGTGCTCCAGTTCTTTGTTTATGGTGACCTAAGGAACTTAAGAATGAAGAAAAGGTTTTCATATAAGTGAACCTTCTTTTCTTAATACTTTCGATGTGGGACTAAAAGTTCTCTCAATTTCTCATTCACACACATAAGGAGGTAATGGGCTTTCAAGGCCCATTTGGGTATTCAAAGCCTATTGGCTCATTACTCAATAATCCCCCATATGAATGAAAATTAGACTTTGATCAAAGATCATCAAAGGTTTATCTCCCCACAATAAGTAATTTTAATGCAAATGAATATGTAGACACTTCAGAAAGTATAATGGAATGAAGTTGTATCCGAATAGGTACTTGTGGCTTTAAACATTCCTTAGTAAGTTGTTATCAAATTTACTTGCTAAAAAGTGAACACAATGTCTTGAACTTTTCAGCTTTTTATGTAAACCAAAATAATAATAATCATACTTCTTTCCGAGCATTCTTTTGATTTTCATGGTTGTGTTCATTTTGGCCTCCTGGTTTCATGAGTACTTTAGAGAATTAAAATCTTAAAATTCTCAGGCCCAGTTCACACTCACATAGGTGATTCTTATTAAGAGTATCCAGTTATACGCCATATAAATTTTATGTCATAAGATCATTAAAAATAACGCTTATCCTAGTACCTTCAGCAGGTATCACTTATCATCATAGGAATGAGCAGGATTTGTCATCCTTAGTGCTATTTGTTCTCTTCATAATTTAGTTGTCCCTTTTAAACCTAGATCTTAGGATCTCCAGTCATTTAGGTTGGGTATCCATTATGAAGATTTTTTTGTTATAGGTTTTAAACCCATTCCCCTCGATAAATCGTTTACTTGATCTCTTGGTAACCCCTTTGTCAATGGATTCGCTAGGTTTTTCCTTGACTGGACACAGTCAATTGAAATTACACTAATTTTAAGTAATTGTTTAATGGTATTATGTTTACGATGTATATGTCTAGACTTACCATTATACATCTTATTCTGTGCTCTACAAATCGCCGATTGATTATCATAATGTATGCATATTACAAACATAGGCTTTGACCAATATAGAATATTTTTTAAAAGGTTTCAAAGACATTATGCTTCTTCAGTAGCCTTTTTCTAAAGCAATAAACTCAGATTCCATAGTGGTCGAGCTATACATGTTTGCTTATAAGATTTTTATGACACAACACCTTCTCCTTAGGTGAATACATATCCATTAGTGGATTTTGTCTTCTGTGTAAGATATCCAATTTACATCACTGTATCCTTCTAGTACAACTGGGAATAATGTAATCCATAACTTAGGGTATATCGCAGATATTTTAATACTCTTATTAGAGCTGTCCAATGACTTGGATCTGGATTACTAGTGAATCTGCTCAACTTATTGATAGCATATGCTATATCAGGACGAGTGCAATTTATGATATACATTAAACTGCTAATTATATGTGAATATTTCAACTGAGATATGGATTCTCCAGTATACTTAGCCAAATGTTGATTAACATCTACATATGTTTTCACCGGGCTAGTATCATACTTGTTAAACTTATTTAATATTTTCTTAATGTAATGAGATTGAGATAATATTATTTCTTTAGATGTTTTAGTGATTCAAATTCCTAGTATAACATCTGCAACACCCATATTTTTCATATCAAAATATTTGATTAACATTTTCTTTGTCTATTTAATCATTTTAGTATTACTACTGATGATTAACAGGTCATCTACGTATAAGTAGATTATCACATACCCTTCATGCAGGGTTTTGGCATATATACATTTGTCACATTCATTTATTTTGAATCTATTTAATAATATGATATTATCAAATTTTATATGCCATTGCTTAGGTGCTTGTTTTAACCCATATAAGGATTTAACAAGTCTACACACCATTTTTTGCCCAAAAACAACAAATCCCTTAGGTTGTTTCATATATATTTTTCATCTAATTCATAATTTAGAAAAGCAGTTTTAATATTCATTTGATGAATTTCAAGATTGTTAATGGCTACAAAAGTGATTAACATTCTTATAGATATTATTCTACTTGCTGGTGAATAGGTATCAAAGAAGTCTATTCCTTCTTTTTGTTTAAAGCCCTTAGCCACTAATCTGATTTTATACTTATCAATTGATACATCAGCCTTTAGTTTTTTCTTAAAAATTCACTTGCATCTCAGAGGTTTCATACCATATGGTAAGTCTACCAACTTTCAGGTATGATTGTGCATGATGGGCTCAATTTTACTATTAATAGCTTCTTTCCAAAGGGGTGCTTCTGGAGTAGACATTGCCTCTTTGAATGTCTGAGACATATAAGTTACATAATCAGGACCAAAAGACTTTGTAACTTTTAGTCTCTTACTACATTTGGGTTCATCTTCAGGATATTTTTTCTGATGACTACTACTAGCAGTATTATCACAAGTTCTTTTATTTGAACTTATTTCTATTTTTTTTTCTTGAAAATATATCTTCAAAGAATGATGCATTCCTTGATTCCATGATTGTATTTTTCTGTATAATAGATATATCCGATTTATACATAAGAAAGCGATATGCACTGTTATTTTGTGCATAACCAAAAATTATAATTAACAGTTTTAGGTCCTATTTTGACCTTTTTGGAATCCAAAATAGCTACTTTAGCTAGACACCCCCATACTCTTAAGTAATTGTAAGAAGGCTTCTTTCCTTTCTATAACTCATATGGAGTAACATCCTTCTTCTTAATAAGTATCTTGTTAAGAATATGATTTACAGAGAGAATTGCTTTTTTTCATAAATTCTGTGGTGTACCAGAATTTATCACCATAGCATTCATCATTTCTTTCAATGTGCGATTTTTGCATTCCATAATTCCATTAGATTGAGATGAATAAGGAGTCGTAGTTTGATGAATAATGCCATGCTCTTGATAGAATTTGTCAAAAGGTGCATCGTATTCTTTACCTCTATCACTCCTTGTAGCCTTAATCTTTTTACCAAGTTGATTTTTAACTTCATTCTTATAACATTTAAATATTTCTAAAGTCTCATCTTTCGACTTTAGTAGATACACATAGCAGTATCTTGTTGAATCATCAATAAATGTTATAAAATACTTTTTATCTCATCGAGTTTAAACTGACTTTAAATCACATAGATCACTGTGAATTAAGTCAAGAGGTTCAGTATTTCTTTCTACTGAAAGAAATGGTGTTTTGTTAACTTAGCTTCAACACACACTTCGCACTTGTAATATGGATCGATTTTATGATTAGGTAATTATTTTAATTTCATTAATTTTTATAATAAATTAAAATTCATATGTCCTAATCTATCATGCCATAAATAAGAATAGTCAACCATATAAGCAGAAAAGGAATTTTTATTCATTTTAAGGTTATGGTGTATAGTCATTACATTTACCTTGAATAATCCATTATTCAAGTAATCATTTTCAATAAATATCCCTTCCTTAGTGAGTACAAATTTGTCAAACTCAAAAACCATCCTAAAGTCATGTTTGCTTAGGAGGGAGCCTGACATCAAATTCTTTCGAATATCTGGAATATGACGTACATCATTCAACAGAAGTTCCTTTCCAGATGTCATCTTGAGTACTATGCGGCCAAGTCCTTCTATCTTAGATGTAGCAGAATTTTTCATAACCAGATTTCTACCATTGATAGGAGTATATGATGAGAACATACTCTTATCAGAGCAGATATGTCTGGTAGCTCCAGTGTTGATGTACCACTCATTAGCTTTGTCAACTATGTTCGCTTCAAACACAACAACTGATAGCATCATCTTGGATACTTCTTGGGATAGTGTATTAGTAATGTTGACATCTTTCTTTCCTTTTCCCTTGAAACAATAGTCCTTGGATTTGTGTCCTCGCTTTCCACAAATAAAGCACTTTCCCTTTAATTTCTTTGGATTGCCCTTCTTTTGTTTGTAGCCTTTGCCAGAAAACTTGCATTTCTTCTTTCCTTCTATGAGGTTGGCCTTAGGCTCAACAGATTGTCCTTTTGTCTTCTTGTCATGGCTCTTATTATCTTCCTCGATCCTCAGACGAATAATTAGATCTTCAAGTCTTATCTCCTTTCACTTATGCTTTAGGTAGTTCTTGAAGCCTTCTATGATGGTGGTAGTTTCTCAATGATAGCAGCTACCCGGAATGACTCACTGAGAGACATTCTTTTTTGCATGTATCTCATGCAAGATGATCTGAAGCTCTTGGACTTGCTTCATAACAGTTTTGTGATGATCATTTTATAGTCTAAAAATCTTTTGACCATAAACTTCTTATGTCCAGCATCCTCTATCTTGTACTTTTTATCTAGGGATGCCCATAACTCCTTGGCAATAGCAATACTGCTGGACACATTGTACAGAGTATTATCTAAACCATTGAGGATGTAGTTCTTGCATAGAAAGTATGAATGCTTCTATGCATCTACTGCAGTAACCACTTGCTTGTCGGTCTTTCCTTCTTTTAGGACTAATGAATCTTCAGTCAGTACTCTGAGCAGATTCAGAGTGGTGAGGTAGAACATCTTCTGTTGCCATCTCTTGAAGTCGGTTCTAGAGAACTTCGATTTCTCGATATGAACGGGTGCAGACATTGTAGCCATTTGTAGCAGCACTTCCATGATAGAAAGCAAAAATTATCTTAAGATTGTTGGCTCATATTGCTATTTGATTAAGACCAAGTCTAGAGTTTAACTCTATGTCCTTAAAATATATCATCCCGCACAGGTGCTTACGATTTGTGACCATTGTCTCTCAGGATACAACAATCTTCTTCTAGTGAAAGCAGCACTACAATTCACTGGAACAGCAAACCACAAATACCGTACTCTCTCTTATGCAAATGCTTGGATTTTCTCGGCTGAGATTGGATGAAATGGATGTAGATGCAAGTCCTATTTATAGGTTTTAAGGCGTCTCTTGAAAGCACCGTTTGATTTAATTGGGTGCGATTAAGGGATGTGAGGGTAAGGGCTTATCACCCTTGATATGCCCATTCATCATCGTGATCTTTAGATCACGTGATTCGATAAACTCTTTCCATGATCCGATAAGCCATTTCATGAATATATATGCCGTTCCATGAACTAGTTGGCATTTGATACGTTGTTTCATCGAACGGGCATGTCGTTCCATGATCAACGGATCACCGAGATGGTCAACGATCTTGTCGGTCCATGGATGGTCAACTGTTGACCGATCAACCGATGGTCAACTGTTCAACGATCTTATCACCGACGGTTGCGATTGGCCGATCAACACTGCTTTGATCAATCATGATCATCCAAGCCATCGATCCATCGTTTGATCTTAGGCCCTCATTTTAATCCGATCAGTCTCCACCGTCGGATCCTTATGATCAATAAAATTTTAAAGCCTCTTATGACGATGCGCATGTGCGAAGTGCAAAGTACGCCTACAAAGCATCCATTGCGCCCTTCGCACATACGCGCGCGCATACGAGCAGGTGATGCACATCACTCCAACTCTTCGCTTATGGTAAGCCTAGGGAACTTAAGCATGAAAGAAGAGGTTTCCATATAAGTGAACCTTCTTTCTTAATACTTCCGATGTGGGACTAAAAGTTCTCTTAATTTATCATTCACACACATAAGAAGGTAATGGGCTTTCAAGGCCCATTGGGTATTCAAGACCTATTGGCCCATTACCCAACACCATCTCTTCTTATGGATACATTTAGTATTTTTATTGGTTTCTCCCTTCTGGTATGGTTGTTTTATCTTAGTTATGCAGTAATTGAGAACACAAAGTAAATTCTTAATTGTTATGTGTGGTTTGCGAGTAATAGTTACAGCTAATCAGCATGCTTTCCTCCTATTAAAGTTTTTTTCTTTAATCAAATTTGGATATTTATGTCTGGGTGCATTAGTAGTTGGGTTTTTGATTTGGTGTCTTGCTGCAAGACTTTAAGGATGGCAGTATTGAGGAGACTTTTCAACACACATTCTCTGATATCTATTTGTTAAAATGCAAGCTTAGGCAGTTCAACCTATCACTCTAAACTAGATATCATTGGGACTTCAGATTCATTCGTGGGTGTGTAAACCAATTCGAGACTTGTGTATATGGATTCAGCATCATATTTGGATAAACTTTAGAGGCTCAAAGTGATGTAATGCTTTCTGCAAGATAGACTCATGGCTATTCTTGAATCTGAAGAGGATTTTGCTTATAAGTAATGAAGCTTATAATGCCCATCCGGTACTTGATTCATTTAAAGGCAATAGTTGAGTTTATTGGACTGATTTCAATTCTCTTGAACTTGTCAGGTCCTTTCTGTGCTTTTCTCAGTTAAGATTCTTAAACTCGGCCTTATTGGAATCTCTACGTAAGCCAAAGATGTCTAGACTTGGTAGCTAAATATCTTCAGCCTAACAATGACTGAACTTCAAAATGCCATATGCTCGGTAGGATTTATGGGTTAGCATTTCTTATGGATTTTAAACCTGAAATTTCAAAAAATTCCTTTGCTTATTTGAGACCTTGCTGTTTGAAATCTAAAGCTTCATTTGTCCAAAATCAAATTTCAGCCTTTGTCTAAAATTATAACTTTTCATGTTTGAAATTTTCATGGCTTATAGCCTAAGACTGAAGCCTGGATTTTGTTTTGTGGAACATGAAGTCTCGAATCTTGTTCTCTAATTTTTAGCCATGAATTTAGAATTAACTCTTAGAATTTTAAACATAGAACTTGCAACTTGAGGCTTTATTGTTGTTAGATCTGACCCGAATTTTGAATCATCATGGTCTCAAGTTTGGATCTTAAACTAAAAACTACAATTTTTGGCACTTGAAGTTCATTGTTTGAAACCTGAAATAGGAATCGTATTCTCAAAATACTTGACTTCATTGAGTGAAGAAATTTGATACCTCAATATGATGCATTTTGATTCAAAGACCGTGATGTTAGTTCTTATCTTAGATCTGAAATCAGGTTATTCAAAACTGAAGAAGTTTTTTTTTTCAGTAACTTGAAGCATAGAACTTGTACCTTCATATCTTAAATTTGAAGCTGAAGCCAATTTTCCGAATTATGAAACCTGAAACTTGTTGATTAAACCTGAAGCATAAAACCTGATTCTTGAAACATTGTCATTTAAATCCATTTTTTTTTAAAAAAAATTATCACTGGAGTTCAGAACTCAAAACCTAAAGCTGCTTTATTTGATCCTCGAGACTTCATTGTTCGACACCTGAAACTTTGACAAAGTTGGTTTTGTCTTAAATCTGTTTTGGTTCATGGGCAATAAATAGTTTGTTAGGTCTTTTGTATCTTAAGAAGGATCCCTTTTTAAGAGTCTGATAGAACTCAAGTCCTTGCATCACTCCTCAATAGAAATTGATCTTCTATTCATCAATTAACAATTCTTTGATTTTAAAGCAGCAGAATGACATTTGTTTTTCGAGGAAATGTATGTCCTGAATCCAACATGTTGAAATAAGCTTCATTAACTAGCTACATATAGAATACCCTACCCACTTTGGGTTACCAGTTTTTGTTAGAACTTCAATTGCTTCTGATTGATTGTTGCTAATAAAATTCAAGTCCTTTATTTTGGTCATGATCATCTACAGAAATTTAGCCACTTTGATCTGGTGTTTTCAATGATTTTCAGTCTTCCTAACCTACGGATGTCAATTTTCCACTTCTTGATTCATTTATAGGAAAAGAAACCCTTGATTTTTTTTATGGAAATCCAGACTTCATTCTTATACTCAGTCTTGCAAGACTGATCAACCTATTATGCATATTGGGGCTGCACAAGCTCAATATAACAGCTGCCTTATGATAATCAGGCCTTAGTTTAAGAGTTTTTCTGCAACATAATCTTAGACTTGGTTTTAGTGGAGGAAAGGTCTGTGATTGGATTGTCATTAGGAAGTGTCAATTCTCATTCTCAAGAGTTGAAGGCTCATTAATTTTCATGTTACCTTCTGGGAACAAAATACCCTAATGGGGTTAGGAAATGCTAGAGTAGGGTATGCCTTGAAAACTATTTGTTTTAATATTTGAACATTTGTTGCAATGTGACATGGATATTTCATTTGCATGATCGCTAAACAATATTTGGTATATGTCATAAATCAGTTTTAGCCACAAAAGAGTCTATGGATGCTCGGGAGGAATTATTGAGGTGGTTTGAATGTTTACCACGTGCAGGATTAGATGTTTCTAATCATTGGAAATGTTGTTCATAGCATCGGATATTTAATTGAGGCTTAATTAGGTCTAGAGGAGACCGATTGGGTAGGCTGTAGCTTAGTCAAGAAAGACTTCGGCTTTGATCAACTCATATCTAGGGGTAGACCAATAGTTCTAGAGTTGAAGGCTCATTAATTTCCTATTGTGTTATCGCTTCCTCTTCTCTTGGCTGGCATGTTTGGTGCACAAGGGGAGACGTGTCCTAGCATGTAGAGACTGCCTCCCTGAATCTCTTTAGTGTTCTCATCTAACTAGAATACTAAGAGGCTTCCTATTGGTGCCAGCCACTACCCCCAAGACTACTATTTAAAGGGACCTTGGAGACTTGGTAGGATGGTGTAAAATCATGTAGAGAGACAAAGAAAAAAAGGGGCACCATAGGCTCTAGTCTAACAGAGGAGAGAGAGAGAAAAGGAGAAAGAAAAGTTAGATCTAAAGAAATAGATCTATTCCTTTGCGCAAAACATCTTGGCTCACGGTTTGCTAGAGCTTGGAGGCCAAGAAAGGCTTCCTTTTTTTTTTTTTTTTTTGGTACAAACGAAAGGCTTCTTAAATCATCCATGTGGACTGATGTACATGCAGGTAGTAGGATTTAAAGGATTGTATGCTTTTGTGATCTCAGCAGCTCTGAATGGACTGATGTACGTGCAGGTAGTAGGATTTAAAGGATTGTATGCTTTTGTGATCTCAGCAGCTTCTGAAATAGGAAATACAATGGACAGATCATATCATGATTTGATAAAAAGTTCTTTAAACCTTTGAGCATCTTTCATGGGTAGACATATTGTGACCAAGGTCTTGAACTTCCACTGTAAAAACCCATAATGGATTGTTGCTGCGGAAATCCGTTCTCCAACTCGGGTGCGCTTCTGGCTCCTGATCCGAACACCAATCTCGTCGCCTCAGGCGAAACTGCAAGATAGTCCGCACGCAGAGGGTGCTATGGGGGTTACCCTTTGCGGGGACCCTCCAACGCCCAAGTCAGTGTAGATTCACAGCAAGCAGATGTGAGAAGAAGACTCTCACAGAGGAGTTCCCCTTTTGGCGGGTGTTCTCTCAAGAGCCCTGAGCTCAGGGGGAGCTTCGATGGAATATCTGAGCCAGTGAATGAGTGTGAGTATGAGTAATTGCGTACCTGAGAGATTGGAGGACTGTGGCATTTATAGGGGATCACCTGGTTTCTTGGGCGTGTCGTGAGGAGAGGTCTGAAAGTCGTTATGATTCGAAATGGATTCGAATTAAGTTTGTTGTAAGGCTAGTAGGATCCGTATCTTTTCGGTTAAAGGATCGACGGCTAGTAGAGCTGGTTGATGCCTTGAGATTAAGTGATTACATAGGCTCTAGGCCACTCCTGGGCATAATTCCTCGTTTGGAATCTTATTCAGTTATAGTGAATTCAAACTCTCCCGCGTCGGACTCCGCAGAGGTATTTCGAATGCCTTGGTCCGGCCAGATTGAGGAATAACCTGGTTTCCTGAGGTATAGAATGGCTCGGCTCGGGTTGCCGAGGTATGGTTGGCTCAGATTGCCGAGGTATGAGCATAGCTTGGATTACCGAGGTATAGAATGGCTCGGCTCGGGTTACCGAGGTATGAGAGTGGTTCGGGTTGTCAGGGCGACCCGACTTTATTAAAGGCGATTCGGCTTCGTCGCTTGGTTGTTATGCCAGCTGGCTGGTAGGATGTTGGGATTGGACCTGACCCAATTGTCGATGTGGGTGGTCATTAATGCAATGACGATTTTATCCCTCATCACATGCCCCCCACTCCCTAGTCCGAAGTGTAAGTTCGGATATAGAGTAGAATTCCGGAACAATCTTATTTGGGGATTCGAAAAAGCGGGCAATGATAATCTCGTAAATGATGGGCTGTTGTTTCGTCATCATTTTTTGCCATAGCTCGAGAAGGAAACACCTCGTTTCCAGCAAGCCGCGATAGCGGAAATTCACGTGGCGGGACTCCTTTATTTCTGGTGCCCATATAGGAAGTTTTGGCGTCTCGGGCTTTCTCTCTGAAGCGTCTATTTAAAGAGGGCTGGGGCGGCGCTCCTCTGCAATGCTTCTTTGTCCTTGTCATAGAGATTCTCCATTCTTTCTCTGAGCCCTTGCTTGCTTGTTCGTATCCTGCCCCCCATTTAGCCAGTATAAAGGATCCAAGTGATGTTGCCTCTGAGGTAAACCTTGATGACCTGGATAGGATCCGTCGCCATTATAGGGTTCCTCTGGATGTAGCCTTATGGGTGCCGAGGACCGAGCACCGGGTTTCAACCGAGTTAAACCGCGGAGTCTTCTTCTACGAGGAGAGCTTGAGGGCAGGTCTTGATTCCCTCTTCACCCGCTGATACAGGAGGTGATGAGGTTTTACAACATATGTCCAATGATGGTAGCCCCAAATAGCTGGCGCAATCTTGTCGGGTTCATCTCGATGTGCAGTGTGTTGGGGTGACTGTGACCCTCCCCATATTCCGAGTCTGTTACAACCTGATTTCCGGGAGGAGCTCTGAGTGGCCCTACATTGGTCCTCGGAAGTCGTTCAAGATGATCTCTGATAACCCATCTTCGATAAAGGAGTGGAAGTCCCGATTTTTCATTGCCGAGGGAAACATCGGTTCGGATTTTTCAAGAGATGGGCGAATTATGTGAAGGATCCAGAGGCGCGCCCGGAGTTGAGCGAGCAGGAGAAAAGAGATCTGGTTACCCTTCGCAGTGGTCAGGAGGTCTCAGCCAGCACTCTGTTAGCAGAGGATGCCCTTTTCGCCGTCGGGCTTAGCTCTATTGACCCTCAAGGTGAGTCTTTGCTTTGATGGTCAGTGTGTTTATGTAATTCCGCTATGTTTAACTGAACATCTGTTGCGTTTTCAGCCGAGAGGTCCGCATTTGTGAGCCAAATAAGGAAGGAGCTGGGCAAGCATCACAGGGGCTTTAGCTCCGGGGGCAAGCACAGGTCCGAGAAGAGGGTTCATCCTTTCGGGTCTCGCTCAAGGGAGCTAAGGAAAGACTGCGTCGGCCACCACTCCTCTGTCTCAAAGAGGGAGGAAGTGGAAGCGCCAACCATAATTGATGAGCCCTCCCTGCCGGAGGGGGGCAAGATAGCAGAGGAAACCATTGGGGGGAGCTCGGGAGGAGCTGCTAAGGTTTCCCCTTTCCAAATAGTAATTGTGTCAGACGATGCCGAGGAGGTGTCGCCGGTCAGTCCGGTGATCCTCCGCCAAGGTTCTTCAGTTACCAGCGGTGGGGAGTTCACTGCGCATGGAAGAGGCCCCTGCTCAGATGGAGGGGTCAGGAGAGGCAGTGTTGGCTGCCGAAGCTCAAGTGGAGCCACCTGTTGAAAGGTTGATGGAGGTCGCGGTGCCTCCCGCTGAGGGTCTCTCTCTCACGGTCCCCGGGGACGTCGTGAAAGAGATTGAAGTTCGGATGGAGTCTGTCGGAGATGAAGCAATAGCCGGAGAGGAAGAGGAAGAAGAAGAAGAATCATTGAATGAAGGGGACGTTCGGGCCGAGGTTCCCTCAGCCGGGCCGAAGCATCGAGGCCTTGCAGGCTAAAGTTCTGATGGAGGAGGCCGAGCAGATGGTGGTTCCTTAGGCTGAAGTCCCTCAGGCTAGTTCTTCAGCTATGAGTTCTCTTGTCCATAGCCCAGAGGTGGATGACATGCTCACTGCCTTGATGAGGTCTGTTTTGCGCGCGGGAGAGTTCCTCGATGGACGAGCCTGCAGTCGAGGATATCATCGATGCGGCTTTCGGTCGGCTCGGGACACTGAAGGATATTTACCTTCTCCCCAAAATTAGTAACGCTACTCTTATGAAGATTGCTTCGAACTATGCCTCCCGGATAGGTTATTGTATCGAGGTTGTAATTCCTGATTGGTCGGTTTGGCCGCGGTTTCTTACTTGTGTTTTTCTTGCAGAATGCCTTGATTACAATGGTGCTGAATTGGCGCTTAAATTTGGCCATTGGGGCTTGCGCTCAGGCCAGGAAGGAGGTGGCCGACCTTCGAACGAGGGTGGATTCAACCAGTCGGCTTTCCAGGGCCTTGGCGTCCGTTAAGGCGGACTTTGAGAAGGTGGCGAGTCTTACCAAATTACAGCCGAGAGGGCCTCTCAGCTTGAGGCTCAAGTCAGAGAGCTCCAAGGTTTCCATGAACAATCGGACAAGGCTTACCTGAGTTATCCCAAATTAAGGCCAAGCATGCCAACGAAGTTAAGGCCATGCAGCAGTATTTTGACAAAAGATGGGACCAGCTGAAAGCTAGTCATGCTGAGGAAAAAAATAATTGGGGCAGGAGGCTCGAGGAGGAGGAGCACAGGTGCCGCAGCAGCGGGATCAGCTTGCCGGTCTGAATAAGGAATTTGCCGATATAAAAATCGGCTGAAATAGCAACATAAGCAGATTGCTAGGCTCACCGATGATCTCGATCAATCTCGGCGGAAATCGGGGACAAACAGTCCCGAATTAATGACCTCAAGGAGGGTCTCCAACAAAATAAATCGGCCAAATTGAAGGCCCTAGAAAAGGTTCAAGAGCTGAGCAATAAAATGGCTCGGCGGGAGGAAGAGGTATAGTGTCTTCTCATTTATTTGCCTATGGTTCTTTTCTTTTGCTCATGGGCTCAAACGTCCTGATGTTTTGCAGATGGGCAAAATTGGGTTCGAGGCGCAGGAGCAATTTAAGGCTCTAAGGGTGGAGTTGTCCGTGAGTCGTCAAATGAACTTTGAACTCGGGGACCAACTAGCTGAAGCCAACAACCGAATCACTTCGGCTGTGGAGGAGTACAAAAGTTCTGCTCAATTTTTCGAAAAGTATAGAGAGGCTTGTGCTGATGCGTTTCGGTTCGACGAGGAGGAAACTCGAGAGAAGATCTCTCGAGCATATCCCGAGTTGGATTTATCCTTTCTGGAGGCCGAACGTTTTGATACTTGTACCCCGGGGGCCGAAGAAGCCGAGTATGAGGATATTTCGGACGTTGATCTTGACGCTATCCTGGGCCCTAATGAGGCCGTGGCTCCCGAAGGATGCCCTCAGTCTGCTGCTGAGGAACCCGAGATTTCTTTCCAACAACATTTGAAGCGGGTGAGGCAAGTCAAGCCCTTCCGGATGTTATCAAGAAGGTTCTCAAGACCGATCCGAACCCTGATTCTTAAGGGTCGCTTATGTACTTTTGTTTTTCCAGCTTGTAATCCAATCAACATCCAATGAATGAATTTCTTTCTGTTTGCCTTATTACTTTGGCCATTGTTTTTTCGAACGACCTTTTTGCTGGGAGTTCCTTTGAATCATAAATGAAATGTGCTTTAAGGTGGATAGCCCTTGGGGGTTCCGAATTGAAGATTCTGCTAGATCGATTGGTTTTGCTGATGCATAAAATCATTTTGGTTTTTCCACGGAACAACACCGACTTTGCCTCAGTTGGGGCCGAGGTTAGGTGCGTGCGAACTTACTCTGTTTCCTAAGCACGAAATGGTTCGGCGCGAGAGGGCCGAAAATGGCTCAAATACCTCGGTTGGGGCCAAGGTTAGATAGTTCGGTTTGTCCGAAGCAAAAAGTTGGTACATTTTTCGCCGAGGTATACGAAATGGCTTTGCTGAAGGACGCTTTGTTTCTGCTCGAGGCATTTATCCCGCTTGGCCTTTTCCAATGCGGGTCTTTTTAACGTATGCGATAAGCATTAGATCGCCATTGGATGACGTCGTTTTCGAAAGAGGATTTCCCAGGTCTGCCCATATCTCAAGGACCTGCGACCGTTCTGCATTTAAGGCTCTTGATTCGAGAAGGAAATCTTTTGCCTTTCATCACAGCTTGGGAGGCGTGCTCGGCG
Source organism: Calamus simplicifolius (assembly GCA_900491605.1). Classification (NCBI taxonomy): domain Eukaryota; kingdom Viridiplantae; phylum Streptophyta; class Magnoliopsida; order Arecales; family Arecaceae; genus Calamus; species Calamus simplicifolius. Next base: position 321,349 of record UESW01001310.1, read on the forward strand.
CGCTTCGGAATGCGCTCCTTTCTTTTGCCCTATCACGTGGCGGCGTGGCAAGGGTGTTTCAAATTCCGGGGCTCCCTTCTTTAATGACTGTCCTCGGCTTGCTTGCCTATAAAATGGGGAGAGCGGGCCGAGGTTAGGCTATCTCCCAAGACCTTCTCTTTCTGTGAGTCGAAAGGCTTTCATGATTTGTTTCATCGAAGATGGGGAGATCGAGCTTCTCTTTTGAAAGCTGGTTTGCTCCGGATAACTGGGGTGATGGAGAAGCTATTGAAGAGCGGGCAGTCCTCAAGGAAGGAATTCTCGGAGATCATATGGAGAGCGCACGGGATGCCCAGAGGTCATATGGGAGCGCACATACGCGCTTCCTCTGTGTCCTTTGTCACTTGCCATGGGGACCACAGGAAACGCAAAGCATATGTACTCCCCATAGTAGACATGGAGTTCACCTCCTTCCCCAATTTGGATTCCTCAGTTCATCCGCCTGAGGAATCTTTTTCCATGTGAAGAGGGAGGAGGGTGGTGTTGGTCTGCTGGTTCTCTGCCTATGTTGTTGGGCAGTGGCCAGCAGACTAGCATCCCACTTGGGGGGATGCTTCATTGGCATAAGCATCCACAGGTCTTTGACCTGGTTATGATCCCCCAACGTGTCCGTCCGAGGGATCCGTGGATGGGCTACTTTGTTCTTTGGCATTAACCAGTGGCTCAACAGAGCTATCTGATTTCTCTGATTTCTGGGGTCGGATGTAGAGACATCGTTATCGACCGAAGCTGCTCAGCCGAGCTTTTATCTTATTTGTATTTTCTGTGCTATGATGCACTTGTAACGCCTCTCAGGAGGTTGTAATTCTTTCATTAATAAAGAAAGTTCCTACTCTTTCTTCTTTTAACATCTGTTTCTTTTTCGGATGTGATTGTATTGAGAGTTGCTACTCTCATTTTATGTTTTTCGGACCGTAGCATAATCTATAAGTCCAGCAGTGCTTTTGCTACTTTGTTTTTGTTAACATGATATTACTCATCTGTGGAGGAAGCGTTCATCTCTGTTTAGGTCAGAGGGAGGCTTGGGCGGCCCTGTGAACTCATGTGGTAAACATGATCTTGTTTAAGGGATGAAGTATGTATTTCTTTGAAAAGAAATAACTTGCATAATCTTGCTAGTAAGCGAAGAAAGGTTACTTACCTCTGCCGAAGCATGATAGGATGCCTTAGTCGCGTCAGAGTGTTTGAGAAATTACTCGACTAGGCCGAGGCTTCCAGAAATATATCACTCGGTTTGGATGAGGCTTCAAAAATATATCACTCGGTTTGGCCGAGGCTTCAGAGATATATCACTTGGTTTGGCCGAGGCTTCAATTATATTTTACTTGGCGCTGCCAATGTACGGAGATCGTCACTCGGCTTGGCCGAGGCTTCAAGATATATTTTACTTGGCGCTGCCAAGTACGGAGATCGTCACTCGGCAGGCTTCAAGGCACAAATACGAAGCTCTCTCGGCCCGGCCGAGGTTTGTCAAATATATTTTACTTGGCACGGCCAAGGTACAGAGATCGCTCAGCCTGGCCGAGGATTTAAGATTATATTTTACTTGGCGCTGCCAAGGCACGGAGACCGTCACTCGGCTTGGCCGAGGCTTCAAGATTATATTTTACTTGGCACCGCCAAGGTACGAAGTCTCTCGGCCTGGCCAAGGTTTATCAAATATATTTTACTTGGCGCGGCCAAGGTACGGAGACCGTCACTCGGCTTGGCCGAGGCTTCAAGATTATATTTTACTTGGCGCGGCCAATGTACGAAGCTCTCTCGGCCAGCCGAGGTTTGTCAAATATATTTTACTTGGCGCGGCCAAGGTACGGAGATCGCTCGGCCCGGCCGAGGATTTAAGATTATATTTTACTTGGCGCTGCCAAGGTACGGAGCTCTCTCGGCCCGAGGTTTGTCAAATATATTTTACTTAGGCGGCCAAGGTACAGAGATCGCTCGGCACGGCCGAGGATTTATAAACCTGCTTCTCATTGTAGCTTTCAAGGAGAGTCATAAGAATTTTGCGAGTCTTTGAGAATTAAATTTAATTCAATGAACAAAATGAGTTTAGTAAGAGCATACTTTCATTGATGATACACAGAGATTATCTGAGTTCCACGTCCGAGGAATAGATTTCTCATCCAAGTCTTGGAGTTTGTAGGTGCCGGGTCTGATCACTTCCGTCACTTGGTAGGGACCTTCCCAATTCGGGGATAATTTTCCTTGCTCCAGTGGTTTCGAGACGAACGCCTTCCGAAGCACCAGATCGCCGGGGAGGAAAAACTTTCCTCGGACTCTGGTGGAATAATGGCGAGCTACTCTTTGTTGGTAGGCAGCCATCCGGATTCGGGCCTTCTCCCTGACTTCTTCTATCAAGTCAAGATTAGTTCGAAGCTGCTCGTCATTGGATTCTTCTGAATAGCCTTCCATAGGAATGACGGCTTCTGTACCAAAAGTCATCTTGAATGGGTCTGCCCTGCGGGTACTCTCTCGGTAGTTCGATATGCCCATAATACATGGTGGAGCTCCTCGGCCCATCGGCCTCGTGCCCGGTTGAGCCGAGCGTTAATTCACTGCAGGAGAGTTCGGTTGGTTACCTCGGCCTCTCCATTAGCTTGAGGATGTCCGACCGATGTCAGGCGATGGAGAATGCCATGATCCTCGCAGAACTCTCAGAACTTAGGGTTGTCGAAATGTTTCCAGTTATCGGTATGATAGTGTGGGGAAGACCGAAGCGACAGATGATGGACTTCCACACGAAGTCTTTAGCATGGGCTTCGGTTATTGGGCGACTACTTCGGCTTCAACCCACTTAGTAAAATAATCGATTGCAACAAATAAGAACTTCATTTGCCCCGTTGCGAGGGAGAAAGGGCCAAAATATCCATCCCCCATTTGGCGAAGGGCCATGGGGATGATATGGAAGTCAGGTGCACCGAGGGGAGCCTCTGGACATTTGAATGCCTCTGGCATGAATCACAAGTTCGAACAGGTCATCGGCATCTTTTTGCATCGTCGGCCAATAATACCCTTGACGCAGCACTTTGTGGCATAGGGCCCGACCACCAAGGTGATTGCCACAGATGCCTTTGTGGACCTCCCGAAGAGCATAGTTGGCCTTGTTGGTCGGAGGCATTTGAGCAGTGGCATTGAGAAGGATCGCTTGTACAGCCAGTCATCAATCAGAACATAATGAGATGATTGCAGTTTCAACTTCCTTGCTTCCTTTCTATCAGTGGGCAGCAACCCTTCTTTGAGATACTGGTGCAGGGGGTCCATCCAGGATGGTTCAGTGTCAATCTGCATCATCTGATCAGCATCGGCGATGCTGGGCTTCTCCAGGACCTCCAAGTGGAATTTTCGCTCGAGATCCATTGACTCCGTAGTTGCCAGACGGGACAGAAGGTCGGCGCGCGTGTTTTCAGTCCTTAGGATCTGGACAATTTTAAATTCATCGAAATAGGAGGATAAATCGTGCACCTTTTGGAGATACCGAATCATACTCGGCTCTCGAGCCTTGAATTCTCCCTGCACCTGGCCAGCCACCAATTGGGAGTCGGTGTAGGTAATCAGTTTTTTGACTTTAAGCTCGTGGGCGATTCGGAGTCCGAAGAGCAAGGCTTCATACTCTGCTTCATTATATAAAGTCTGAAAGGAGAAGCGGATGCCATATTCGAAAGTTGTACCCTCCGGACTGGTGAGGACCAGGCTGGCGCCAGAGCGCCCGTGCTGGAGGATCCATCGGCATGAAGTAACCACGGGGCACTGGGCTTTGGTTGTCCGGGTGTATACGAAGCAGAGCCATCTTCGGGTATGGTGCATTCGAGGAGGAAGTCCGCCAGAACCTGGGCTTTAATGGCTGGACGAGGCTGATACTGAATGTCATGCTCGCTCAGCTCGATAGCCCATTTGGTCATTCTCCCCCATGCTTCCAGACGATGGATAATTGCCTTGAGGGGTTGGTCGGTCAGGACGATGACAGTGTGCGCTTGAAAGTACGGCCGCAACTTTCGGACCGATGTTACCAGAGCCAGGACCATCTTCTCGACTCGAGTGTACCTCGTTTCTTCAGCATCTTTGAGTAGTTTGCTGACATAATAGATAGGTCTTTGGACTCTGTTCTCCTCTCTGATTAGCACCAAGCCAACAGCGTTTTCAGAGACCGCCAAGTAGAGGTTCAGCATTTCCCCTGGCTTCGGGCTACTAAGGAGAGGTAGTGAGCCGAGGTATTTTTGGAGGTCTTCAAAGGACTTCTGGCAATCAGGGGTCCATTGGAAGTTCTTGGCCGACTGGAGCACTTTGAAAAAGGAAGGCATTTCTTGGCCGATCGGGCAATGAAGCGGCTGAGGGCTGCTACCCTCCCAATGAGGCGTTGCACGTCCTTGACTGACCCAGGCGGAGCCATTTGTTGCAGGGCTTGGATCTTCTGAGGGTTTGCCTCGATGCCTCGCTAAGAAACCATGAAGCTAAGGAATTTCCGGAGTTGACCCCGAAGGCGCATTTGGTGGGGTTGAGCTTCATTTGATACTTTTGAAGTGTGGCGAAGCTCTCCGCGAGATCCTTGACATGCTGGGATGCCTCCTTGCTTTTTACCAGCATATCATCAACATACACCTCCATGTTCCAACCGATTTGCTCCTTGAAGACTTTGTTGACCAGCCTTTGGTAGGTGGCACCTACATTTTTCAAACCAAAGGGCATAACTCATTAAATAGATACCTCGGTCGGTGATGAAGGCGGTTTTCTCCTCGTCTCGGGCACCATTTGGATCTGGTTGTAGCCCAAATAGGCATTCATAAAAGTCAGTATTTGATGGCCCAAGTTGAATCCACGAGCTGGTCGATCCGGAAGAGGGAAGCTATCTTTTGGGCAGGCCTTGTTGAGGTCATTGAAGTCGATGCAGATCCTCATTTGCCATTCGACTTTTTCACCATGACCACGTTCGCCAGCCAGTTGGGGAAACTAACCCCCCAAATAAATTTGGCTTTGATGAGTTTATCCACTTCTTCTTCGATGGCTTTTTGGTGCTCGGAGGCGAAGCTCCTTTTCTTCTGCTTAACGGGCCTGAATGTTTCGTCCACGCTGAGGCGGTGGACCAGGACGTCTGGGCTGATTTCGGCATATCCGATGTAGACCAGGCGAAGATGTCAGCATTCCTCCAAAGGAATTCAATTAATTCTTGCCGAAGTTTTCCTTCCAGCTGTGACCCGATTTTTATGGTTCGATCGGGCCGAGCTTCGTCAAGTGATACTCCTCCAGTTCTTCGGCCGGCTCTCCTCGTTGCTCGGCAAGATCTTTCCGAGCATCCAGCCCATCCACCTCGGGCTTTCTGGACTGAAGGTCGGCGACAAAGCAATGCCGAGCTATGATCTGACTTCCTCGAACAACCCCCACTCCCCATTCAGTGGTGAACTTCATGGCGAGATGGGGGATGGAAATGATAGCCTTGAGAGATATTTGCCCTGGCCTTCCAAGGATGGCATTGTAAGGGGACCGGAGCTTGGTCACGAGGAAATCCATGAGCACGGTAGCCACGCGGGGCCAGGTGCCGGTTCGGACTGACAGAGTGATGACTCCTTCAGGGATTATGGAGTCTGTGAAGCCCACTAGGGTGGACTCCACCGGTCGGAGGCTTTCTACCCAAATTTTAATCTCACAAAGGTATCGAAATACAGAACATTACCAGAGCTTCCACTATCAATCAAAATACGGTGTACATCATAATTGTTCATGTTCAAAGATACAACCAAGGCATCATCATGGGGGTACTGTACCTCCGAAGGTCTTCATCAGAGAAAGTGAGCTCATCAACTTGAGCTTTCTTTGGCGAGTTTTCCTCCTCGCTTGACCAAGAAAATGGGTATTCGGCCGCCGCTATCACATTGACATTGCCGAGGACCTGGGGATTTGGTGAAGGAAGCTGGTGAGGCTCGGGTTGGCGATTCTCTCATTGTTTGGCTCAGGGGGACCCCTGAACCGGTCCAGCCTGCCCCGCCGAATCAATCGCTCGATCTCGTTCTTGAGCTGTCAGCATTCTTCAGTATCATGCCCATAGTCCCAATGAAAGCGACAGTACTTGGTAAGGTCCCTTCGAGTTGCATTGCCTCAGAGAGGGGGAGGCGGGGAATTTGCCGCTCGATCTCCATCAGGATCTGCGCTCTTGGCGGTAAGGGGAGTGTAATGGTCGAACCTTCGAGCCGGACTCGAGTTCGGTCTCGAGGCGGTGGTGGAGGAGCTCTGTGGCGGCGTGGCGAGCTAGCGCGGCGGTGGGCCCATTGCTTGTCCGAGCCCTTTGCCTCCTTCTTCTTTAGTTGCTCGGCCCAAGCTGATCTCCTCGATTCTTCAACCCTGGCATACTTGTCAGCCAGGGACATCATGTCCGAAAGGCTCTTTGGGTAATTAACCTCTAGAGCCAGTAGAAGTCTCCTTCCTTGGACACTCCTCCGGCCAGGGCGGACATGGCCACCTCGTGGTTGAGATGGTCGACTTTTAAGAGGGCCGTGTTGAAGCGGCCGAGGTAATTCTTCAGTGATTCCCCTCTCTCTGCTTGACCTCGGAGAGGGAATCAGATCTCCGTCGCTGGCGACGGCTGCTGACGAACTGGCTGATAAGCAAACAGCTCAGCTCATCAAAAGAATCAATGGAACCTGGCTTCAGGCTGTTGAACCAGGTTCGGGCAGATCCTTTTAAAGTGAGGGGAAGGCTTGACATAGGATTGCATCTGACGCTCCGTAGAACATCATAATGGATCTGAAGTTGCTCAGATGGTCATCGGGATCGGTAGATCCATGGTACGGCTCGATGGTAGGGAGCTTGACATGAGGGGGAATCACTTCCCTCATGATCCTCTCAGAGAAAAGGATGCCCTGCTCCTTTCGGTTGGGGCGGACGGGCTTGCCTGGCGGCGTCTAACTCCCGATGCCATTCTTGCCATCTCTTGCATCTGCTGCCTGATCCCCTCATCTAGAGTGGTAGGAGGGATCGGACGATGGGAAGGGGCAGCGGTGTCGAGTCTTGGAAGACACCGGGGAGGGGGAACGAACCCGCCTAGATCTGAGCGGGCTCTTCCCTTCAGCTCGCTGGGCGCTCTTCGCTTTTGCGGGCTGGTGATGATAATCCGCTGCTTATGGCGGATTAGAGGAAGAGATCGCCGGCGGAGCAGGGGCAGCGGCGTCTTCACGAAGTTGAGGAGCAAGGACGGCAGGGCCAGGGTTGCCTGGAGCCCCTGGACCAACTGGGTCAATGCCTAAACCTGCTGGACCAGAGTGGCGAACTGGTCCAACGTTACCACCGTTGCCAGCGGCGAAGGAGTTTCAACCAGTGGCGATGGCGGAGGTGCCACGCCGGTGATTGGATCAGGCCTTTGAGAGGCAGCCTGGTCTTGAGCATCAGATGTAGCTCTTTTTCGATTGGCCATTAGAGGATGCTTCCTCTAGTTCTTTGAGTCTTGCCTCCTGGATCACAAGTTTATGGGACTTGAGCCTTTCTTCTAGCGCCAATTTGTTGCCGTGGAAATCCGTTCTTCGACTCGGGTGTGCTTTTGGCTCCTGATCCGACGCCGATCTTGTTGCCTCGGACGGAACCTGCAAGACAGTTGCTGTGGGGTTGTCCTCTGTAGAGGACCCTCCAACGCCCAAGTCAGTGAGATTCACAGCAAGCAGATGTGAGGAGAAGACTCTCACAGAGGAGTTACCCTTTTGGCAGATGTTCTCTCGAGAGCCCTGAGCTCAGGGGAAGCTTCGATGGAATATCTGAGCCAGTGAATGAGTGTGAGTATGAGTAATTGCGTACCTGAGAGATTGGAGGACTGTGGCATTTATAGGGGATGACCTGGTTCCTTGGGCGTGTCTTGAGGAGAGGTCTGAAAGTCGTTATGATTTGAAACGGATTCGAATCAAGTTTGTTGTAAGACTAGTAGGATCCGTATCTTTTTGGTTAAAGGATCGACGGCTGGTAGAGCTGGTTGATGCCTTGAGATTCAGTGATTACATAGGCTCTAGGCCACTCCTGGGCATGATTCCTCATTTGGAATCTTATTCAGTTATAATGAATTTGAACTCTCCTGCGTCGGACTCTGTAGAGTATTTCGAATGCCTTGATCCGGCCAGATCGAGGAATAACCTGGTTTTCCGAGGTATAGAATGGCTCGGCTCGGGTTGCCGAGGTATGGTCGGCTCATATTGCCGAGGTATGAGGATAGCTCGGATTACCGAGGTATAGAATGGCTCGTCTCGGGTTGCCGAGGTATGAGAGTGGTTTGGGTTGTCAGGGCAACCCGACTTTATTAAAGGCGATTCAGCTTCGTCGCTTGGCTGTTATGCCAGCTGGCTGGTAGGATGTTGGGATTGGACCTGACCCAATTGTCGATATGGGCGGTCATTAATGCAATGACATTTTACCTCTCATCAGATCCTATGTCCGCTAGGAAAAGCAAGATTGTCCCTTTGTCAGCCTTCAAACTGTGGAGGGAAAAGCCACAGCATCCCACAATCAGCCTTCAATAAATGAAAGAAGAGAAAGAGGAAGGGCAACACCAAGAGAAAGATAGGAAGACAGATGTAGGGACATTGAAGAAGTCTCTATCTCATGAAATCTGAACCACAAGGGGCACGGAATATGGAAAGATATTGGGAAGAGAGAGAGGGAATTCTTTCTCTTAGTAGATTTTTCTTTTTTTTTTCTTCCAAAGGTACCATATGAGCTTAAGTGGATTAAAACTAGCTGAAAAACTTAGTTTTATTCAAGAAACAGTCTACTCACTGGTTATAATCACTTTTGTCAATGAAATATGAGGATTATATCTTGAGTAGGAGAGGCTAAAAGAGACTCATAATTGGTCACTTATGGTTGCTCAAGGACGAGTTGTTATCTGATTTATGTTGCTCTCTTCCTTTCAAATGAAAATAGAAGTCTTCGAATAAGAAACCTTACAACAAAAAATAGAAGGAAATCAATTAAAGATGACTACCAGCCAAGAAAGATTATAATTGGTAAGGGAAACCCTTACAAGTCTTCCATGTTTTCCATTCCTTTGTTTTACCAGAAATCATAGTCTAAATTCCCTTTTATGTTTGAAAGTGAATTCCTGGTTAAATTAATTGGCTTCCAAAATTGGTTGAAACTTTATATTCTTCTTACCTTGGGCTGGATTACATTTTGTTCCTAAAACAGTACTCCTAGTAGACTTAATACTCTTGGAGTGTCGAGACAAGTGGAATAGGGTTAGTGGCCCCTTCATCTCTCTTCTTTCTTTCTTTCTTCTTCGTCCTCTGGTGAATCTTGATAAAGTTGCATTTTGCACCGCCTCTGGCACGTGAAGCTCGCCTTTGCTTGAGCTCATGAACTAGTGCACAATTAATTGAGGACTGAGTGTACCACCAACATTCCATGATCATCTTGTTACATGTGTCATTCCATCTTCCTGTTTTAGGTTATACATTGTGATGGTGATTGAAGCAATCAATGGCTGGAGAGTTGTATAAACCTTTACTGGACATAGGTTGGAGGCATTATTTGTATGCCATAAGCTAATACCATCCACGTCTCAGTTTAATATAGCATATACTGACCTTGAATCTCATCCCTCATGCCGAAAATACTTGTCCAATACATAACTATAATCATTTAAAGATTCTTTATCTTGAATGGTGCAGGCTCTGGTTGTGTTAACAATTGGGAACTGTTACAACTTAGCATCTGTAATGTATGGATGACCTTCAATTATCTCTCTTTTCTGGTCTGCAAATTTCAGGCAGGTATATGAGGCCCAGGATATCATAACAGGAGAAAGAGCAGCACTGAAAAAAATAAAACTGGGTAATTGGAAAGAAGAGGTAAGCCTATTTCATGAAGATCATTGCCTTCTCAATACTGTCTGAATTGAAGGGTTTACAGATTCTATTTCATCTTGACATTTCTGAATAGTTCTGTCATTCTGCAGTTTCCACTTTCAATAATACGTGAGATCAAACTTCTAAAGAATATGGATCATGAGAGTGTGATCAAACTCAAAAGAGTTTGTGACCTTTCCAGGTACTCTCCTAAGCAATTTCTTCTTCCTTTCTTTTCTTTGAATATGTCATAGCTTAATCTTCTAATCCAGATGCTTTCATACATGTGTTGCCTAGGTCCTGAAAGAGATAAGCAAGGGAGATCAGGTGTGTTTTCAGGTTCCTCTCATCTTACTTTTCTTATACATGTCTGACAGATATCTGCTGGACTTTGTTTAAGCTGTCTTTGTCTTTTTCCGCTTTTCCTACCATTTGGTTTGTGAATATTTCCATTTTGATAAGGAGCTCATGTTTGCTAGACTGTCAACATACTGATGGTAACAAGTATAAAGGTAATGTCTATATGGTTTTTGAATACATAGACCCTGATTTCTTAGTAGTTTTGAATTGCAGCACAGTTCCCCAAATAAAGGTATGATAAACCTAGTGTCACCTGTTGATTTATTTTCAATTATATGTGGTCTATTAATTGTTTTACCTCTTAGCATACTAGAGCTACATGAGACAGCTTCTAAAGAGACTTCACCATTGTCATGCTAACAATGTTCTTCATCGTGATATCAAAGGTTTTTTCTTAATTCTCATTGCGTAATATTACTTGCTAAATTGAACTTTCATTTTATATTGGACTTTGCTGTTGATTTGGTGTTGTAATCAATCTTGACAAGGCCTAATCTTCTAATCAGCAGGAGGGGAATCTTAAAGCTTGCTGATTTTGGCCTTGCTTGGCCATTCATCAAGGGTGGAAATTTTAACTTTGTGGTACAGGTCAATTTGTCATATTTCAACAATCATGGGATAAGTGGACTCCTGCCAATATTTATATTATGTGTCACACTCTCCTGAAAGATAAACATTACTATATTTTTCATTGACTCAGATCATATTGATTTTCTATCAGACCCCCAGAATTGATCCTTGGGGCCACAATGTATGATGAAGCTGTAGATATGTGGTCTTTTGGTTGCATATTTGCAGAATTTCTGAACAGAAAACCTAATTTTCCTGGAAAAAGTGAGGTATGATGATGTGTGATCGAACCTATATGGGTAGTTACTGGTAATTATTACTACTGCATTTTTGTTGGTCTCCAGGATTCCATTTTACTCATTTTTGGAAAAGCATAAGGCTTGACCATTATTCTAATAGTGGCTGTACCTCATATTTGCAAATATTTATAATGCAATCTACCCTTTTTATTATTAATTTTAAGGCCATGATTCTGAATATACTTTGAGAGTTTGAGTGCTATCTTGTTAATTAAGGTTTGCGTGATTGGTAGATCCATTAAGATTTGGATTACTCTTTTAACTATATTGAAGGAAATTTTATGATGATTTCAGTACTATATAACATCAAAATCATAGAGGCAATTACGTGGGGACAATAATGAGAAGGGAGCATAGGAATATATTCATTTATATAGGAATTCACAATATTATTATGAACAAGGGCAAGAGTGGAGTGACTTAATTTCTGCAAGATGATGCAATGCCAGTTGTTACTGATACTTGATTCCAAGATCGTCTGGCGAGAATATAGCATCCTAGTGTATGCTAAATATATTGTAGCAAAAATATCTTGATGATTTTTTTAAAAAAATTAAACCTTTTTTCTTATCCTTTCAATTTTTAAGTCAGGACCTCCATCCTTTAGAAAATCTATCGTCACACATAATAGTCCCAAATAAAATTAACAGACATGGAGAAAATACGCAATATAACAAACACAAGCATATAACTACTCTGCTTGAAATTGGAGTCAACAGTACATGCACTCACACGTCAGGACACATAAATTTATTACATAATGTGCTTATATATTTTTTCATTCTTTCCATGAACCTTTTCATGTATTTGAATTATATGAATGACAATAAAGTAGACATCCAGTTATACACTTGTAACCTACTTCATAAAATGGGTTAATCAGCTAACTTAAGGGCTGGTATGCTATGTTGCTTTTATTTGTATAGTCTAAGGTTTTTTTTTCCAAATTAAGTATGTATTTTCAAAATAAACTAACATAATTCCATAAATGGTTAGCTAGAGTCAGGGATTAATGGGTTGGGTTGGGATTGACTATTTATGGGTGGGATTTGAAAGAACTCAAATGAAAGGAATACCCAACCCGCCTAGTTTTGGGTTGCTGCTTGTATATTTATAGGTTACAAAATAGAGCACACTGGTGCCCATGAGATGACAGTTTGTCCCCATCAATTACTCTGTAATAAAAGGAGAAAGAGATAGTTATATGGTAAGTTGCAGCTATATATGACCAACTATTATATGGTACATACCAATACATACCGCTAATACCATGTAGCTATATATGACCTAGTCTTATATGGTACATACGATATATACCGCTAATATGCTATATATGACCAAGTCTTACATGGTAACAACTGATACATACTGTTAATACCAGATAGCTATATATGACCGAGTCTTACATAGTATATATCGATATATACGCTAATACCTCTTGCAAGCTCAAGGAGGATCGACTACGCAGAACTTGGATCTTAGTTTTGAAAATCTATGTTGAGACAGTCCTTTTGTGAATAGATCTGCGAGCTAAGTCTCGCTCAGTTGGTATTGTAGATGAACGACCCTATCAGCGACCTCTCGGACAAAGTGGACATCGATCTCGATATGCTTGCTTCTGTTATGGACGATCGGATTGGATGCCATATGGATGGCACTTTGATTATCACAAAAGAGTGTTGGGGGAGTCTTGAGAGAAAGTTGTAGAACCATAGCACCTCGGAGGTCATGGTTGCGAGGGCTTGATACTCTGCCTCTGAGCTAGACCTGGAGACGGTTGTTTGCTTTTTAGATCACCATGAGAGAAGATTGGGGCCGGAAAATAGCAAATCCTGTTGTCGAGCGTCGATCATCAGGTGATCCAGCCCAATCCGCATCGGAGAAACCTAAGAGTGAGATATCTTGATAGCGATGAAGTTGAAGGCCGAAGTTAAGGTGTTTTTTATATAGCGAAGTATCCATTTTGCAGCCACCAAGTGTACAGATATGGGTGCATGCAAGAATTGACATATCTGATTCACTGCGTATGTGAGATCAAGCCGAATTAACGTGAGGTACTGAAGGGAGCCTACTAGCTTTCGATAATCCACTGTAGCTGCATTAGATAAGGGCATCCACTGTAAAATTGATAATTTTTGCCCAGCACAGGTAGGCATTGGGATAGGCTTGGAACCAACAAGGCCGAAACTTATGAGAAGCTGACCTGTATACCGCTTTTGAGAGAGAAAAATGCCATTAGGGGACCTGACTACCTCCATACCAAGAAAATAGCTCAGCGGCCCGAGATCTTTCATAGAAAATGTCTCGGATAATTTGAAGATGAAAGCCCAAATATGATTTTTGTTGGAACTTGTAAAATGATTTATGCAAATGGCAAACAAAATCAGATTTAAAGGAATCAATGAATCCTTGCGGTTGAGCCATAAAAATTGTTTCAGATAACTTCCCATGCAAAAATGCATTTTTTACATCCATTTGCCGTATTTTCCGATCTGAACTAACTGCAAATGAAAGCACTAGGCGGATGGTGCTAGGCCGAACAACAGGACTGAAAGTGTCATCATAATTAATTTCTGGCTATTCGGTATAACCCTTAGCTACTAAACGAGCTCTGTATCTATCTACACTTCCATCCGACCGCAGTTTAACCTTGTAAACCCATTTGTTTCCTACCACATTCATGTCAGGCCTCCTTGGAACCAAAGACCATATTTTATTTTGCATGATAGCAGAGTATTCCTCATCCATGGCAGCTCGCCATTCTGGTACTTTACTAGCTTGTAAGAAAGAGGTGGGTTCATATGGTATGTCCATGGATAGGAGGCCAGGCGAAAGCGGGTATTTGTGGCTAATTAAAACCCATTTCTTTCGAGTCCCATCTTGAGTTCTTATCACCATATGATGAGTCTGATCGGATTGGACAACAGCGTCGACTGGAATGATGGATGGAGTGGGTAAGACTAGAGGTTCGGGTGGATTAGGGGGCAGAGGAAGAGAGGCTAGCGAGTGGAGCGATGGAGGACTGGTGACGTGATGGATAAGGGGAACCGGCTCGATAGATAGGATCATATCCCGAGTTACGGTCGGAAAGGACCGTCTAGAGAAGAGTGGTTGTGGTGTAAGCTGGATCGGGTTCTTGCTTAGGATAGAGGAGTAGGAAAAGGAGGACTCATCAAAGGTAACGTGCTGAGATAGGTAAATCTGACCAGAACATGGATCAAGGCATTTATAACTCTTGTGATTCGGACTGTAGCCAATGAACACACAGGGTATTGTTTTGAATTGGAGTTTGGTCCTACCAAATGGACTAAGGCAAGGATAACAGAGAGAGCCAAATGTTCTGAGGGAGGAATAGTTGGGCTCTTTTTGGTAAAGGAGGGTGTATGGTGATGTATTGGCGAGGATGACAGATAGCAAACGATTAATGAGGTGGACAGCCATGGAGAAAGCATGATTCTAAAATTCAAAAGGTAAGAGAGAGTGAGCCAGTAAAGTAAGACCAGTTTTGATATATGCATGTGCTTCCTCTTTGTGACTCCATTTTGCTGCAGGGTACCTGAGCAGGACATTTGATGAAAAATGCCCTTTTGATGAAGGATTTGCTGCAAAGAATTACTTAGAAACTCGCCACTATCATCCGATTGGAAAATTCGCACTTTGGAATCATAATTATTTTCACAAAGGAAAGAAAGATTAAAAAAATAGTAGCAACTTCAGATTTTATCTTCATAGGATAATACTAAGTAAAGCGGCTAAAGCCATCCACAAAAACTAAATAAAAGCAAAAACCTTTTTAAGTGACAGTTGGTGCCGGTTTCCACACATCACAGTGAATGTGTGGAGAGGGTGGAGCACTGTTATTTTAAAGGGAAGGAAAGCTGAGAGCTCTTGCCAAGCTTGCAACTGTTGCAAGGGTTATTAACATGCTGAAAGGAGAGAGACGACGATGGCTGCTGCATGATGCGGTCAGATGGGCATCCGAGGCGAGCATGCCATAGGGAAGCAAAGACTAGAATATGGCTAACCAAATCAAAGTGCTAAACAGCTTTATTAAGAGGGCATAGTCCTTCAACCGGTCCTTTATGAAGCAGACGGCTCGTTTTCAGATCCTTTATCAGAAAACCCCATGGAGTGGATATAAAGTAACATGAAAGAGCTCTAGTAAATTGAGGGACCGAATGCAAGTTTTTGCAGAGTCTTGGAACATGAAGAATATCTGTCATAGTGATAGAACGAAAGATAATGGAAGAGAGACAATACTAGTCTGCGATCGCCAAGCCTGATCCATTTCCTATCATAACTCGATCAGTCCCAGAGTAGGGCATTGTGTTCTGGAGCTCAGATGCATCGGGGGTCATATGGTTTATTGCGTCGGTGTTGGGGTACCATGTCGGATCACTTGGATTGGCAACCTGCATAGCTGCAAAAGACTGTGTGGCATGGAAGGTTCTATCTGCCAGGAAGGCAAAGCAATGGTTGGCCTTGTGATTAGGGAAACCACACTTGTAGCATGTGATTTGAGTCGAAGAAAATCGACTTCGAGTAGCCCCCGACCACCACGATGTGGTGCACCACGATCATGAGAGAAAGCATTGGAGGGATTAGGAGAATAACTCTGACCACGATCATTGTTAGAGCTGTAGCCTCGGTCTCGAGATTGGGAGGTATAGAACGCAACCGCAGGTAGAGGGGAAGCAGCCTGGTGCTGGAGACGGATCTCATGATCAAGAAGGAGTCCATAGACCTCATCAAGAGAAGGAGCATCGCTGCGAGCATTGATTGCAGCAACAATGGAGTCATACTTGGGACCAACTCCATGAGTAACCCATAGAATCATATCATTTAGATCAACTGGTTTGCTTGCACTTGCAAGCGCCAAGGCCAAAGTGTTGGCCTGCTTAAAAAACTCAGCAATGGTTTTCGACCCTTTGGACAAGGATTGAAGCTCGGTCTTCATGTTTTGGACGCGAGCACGGGTATAAGACCCGTATACTTTCTCGAGAATGATCCAAACATCATGACTCGTTTCTTTATCAATGACTTGAGAGAGAACGACATCAACAAAGAGGAAGTTAGCCAACCTAAGACTAATTGATCTAGTCTTTTCGATTTGGCAATGGCATCAAGATCAGTGGGTTTAGTCACAGTACCTGTGACAAAGCCAAGAACACTATGGCTTCGAAGAACAGGGGTGACCTGATTTTTCAGAGCAGGTAGTTGTTGGTCGAGAGCTTGATGCAGACCTCTTGTGAGATAGATTTGACAATAGGAAGGGAGATGTCAATATTGACGGATGTGGAAGAGGAACCCGATGGAGTAGTCATGGGAGAGGAATGGTGAAATGAAGAGAAAGAAGAGAAAAAAAAATCTAGAGGAGGAATGACCTAAGCTTTGATACCATGAAAGAACTCAAATGAAAGGAATACCCAGCCCGCCTAGTTTTGGGTTGCTGCTTGTAGATTTATAGATTACAAAATAGAGCATCTGGTGCCCATGAGATGACAATTCGTCCCCATCGATTACGCCGTATAGAAGAAGAAATCAGAGATTAGTTACATGGTAAGTTGCAGCTATATATACCAAGTATTATATGGTACATACCGATATATACCGATAATATCAGGTAACTATATATGAACGAGTCTTACATGGTACATACCGATATATACTGCTAATATGTTATATATGACAAAGTCTTACATGGTAAGAACTAATATATACTGCTAATATCAGTAGCTATATATGACCGAGTCTTACATGGTATATACCGATACATACCGCTAATAATGACCGAGCCTTACATGATATATACGGATACATACCGCTAATAGGATTAATAAATGGGTTTGTTCGGGATTTATTATTATGGATGGTTGGTCTGACACAAACTGGGCCTTAGCTGTCAGTGGATCAAATTTCATTGACATGATAATGAGATGGTGGGGATGCATGATGGGGCCAATGGGTGATGGGCATTGGAGGACTAATGGGTATGGCAAGAGAGCTAGGCATCTGGCGTGCCTTTCATGATCAATAGGTAATGTGTATTTATATGGACTTCTAGTCAATATCTAATATGTATTTGTACGTTTAGTTTATTGTGTTGAGCTAAAATATGGTTAAAGGGTTCATGACATATTGCATCACAACCAATTAAACCACAACCTACCCGACTCTATCAGATCAGGGAAAGGTAATCTGTACCTGTTCTGTGAGCATAATTGGTCAGGTGATGCGGGTGAAAATTGGGTAATATAAGGTTGATGGGCTGAGTCAAAATTACCACCCCATCTAGAGTTGTTTATACAAGATAGATTTAATTTTCCTTTATCCATAAACATGTTATGATACACCATCTTCCAACAAGTGGGTCAATTGGCATTATGCCTCTCTAGATCTTGAGATGTACAAAGAGTGTTTTGTTTTTCTTTTTTACTCTATTTTTCGATATCCTAGTATCACGAGTCGCAACTGTCTCTCCCCTCATGATTGTTAGATTGCAAAATTTAGTCCAACTAACCGTTTCTCTCTGCAACTTAACAATTTGGTTGGCACATTGCGTCCATCATCAATTAGAGCCACTAATAGATCATCCTTCTGTTCATTATGGACATTTTACTTTCCCTACATGAAGCATAATTTATGTGACCTAGTTCCTTTACTTTGATATATCTATGCATTATTTATTCAGTTAAGTTGACGGCTGTCATGTGTTATAAGTTTTTGATACTCTTGAGGGTGTTTGGATGCCCAAATATTATATCCATGGGATATTTGACAGGTACATGTTAGGTACAATAGAAATGTACAAGAAATGCACCCATATCATGTTTGAGTTGGAATTTCAAAAAAAAAAAAACATCAACAAAAACATCGATATGTAGGACATGGTTGGAATTTTCACCATGTCGTTAACATGGTGCCTACATTTTGTCTACTGTAAAAATAGTAATTTAGTAAAATTTCCTCTCCTATGTTTGGCTTCCTTTTTTATATTTATTTTTGCACTCATTTTAGTGAGAGAGCTAAGCAAGTTTTTGAATGTTTATAAGAAAAGGATTGCTATATTTCATTCCCTACTTTCTTCAAGAATGAAGCTAATTTTGTTGGATGTTGCACCTTTCATCACCTCCTTAAGCATGGATAAAGTGCAACACCTTGCACTCTTTTCATGTAACTCCAGCGGGAGCTGCTATATTAAAATTTTGAACTCTGTGGAACTCCTGATGAAGAAACTTGGCCTGGTGTTTTCTAGGCTACCATGGTATAATTAATACTTGCAAACCAACAAGGCCGATGAAGCAACGCCTCAGACAAGATTTTCAGCAGTATGTGATGAATGATTAGGTTTTCCTTGTTTTCATTTGATGCTCTTATGCATGTTCTGATTTTTAGAGTGTATTAAAATGCTAAAGTGAGTTGAGCTCACAATTTATTCACTGACAGTATGCTATGTCTCCTTTTATCAACAGTGTGGACCATCATGCGTTGCTGTTGCTTGAGATGATGCTAACACTGAATCCATCCCAGGTATGTCAAAAGTTTAAGTGATGTTATTAAATCAACATTGCTGGGAAAAACAAGTAGGTTTTCCCTGGATGCATGTGCTATAATGACAAACCCACCAATTCAGATAAATTGGCCTTGGACAGGAAGTTATGGTGGTGATGTACATCTTGTAAATGTAGCCTCAAATTGAAGGAGTGGATTGTATATTTGTTGCTGCCAGGAGTTCCAAACTTGTTCTCACCCCTTCTATTGGTGGGCCACATAGGGGATTTTCTGTGTCCCAAACTGGCCTTTCCATTACATAACTGATCTACATGCTTGTATGCTTATGTTTATATAAACTGACTAATTTGGTTTTTTGTTTATCCTGTTTTGTAGAGAATATCTGTGAGCGATGCATTGGATGCTCCATATTTCAGATACTGAAAAGAAGTTGGTGCTAGAATGAAACAAGGAAAAAACTTAGGTAGTGTTTGATAGAAAAAATATTATCCATGGATAAGTGTACGGGATAGAGTTTGTTCCCTAGCTATCCCTAGGGATATCCCTTGACTATCCCATTGATCATATCAAATGCAAAAAAGTAAATCCATAGGATAACTTTTTGTTACTTTTATTTGGAGGGATAACTAGCTATTCATGCATTCTCTAGGGAATAAATTGAGGGGATATCCCATGGTTAACCATGGTTAACCATGGATTATCCTTTTGGTTAACTTTATTCCCAGCTATCCCTTATAGTTATGACTTTTGGGAATAAGAGGGGATATCCCCTGGATATCCACTCTTATCCCCTATTTCAAACACTACCTTAGTGTCTATGTTGCTGTTTCTATCACATTGAAGGCAAATGCAGTTTAGGGTTGATTTTCCTTCTACATCAAAAGTATTTCTGCAGAAGGTGTACTAGTAGCAGATAGGCCTGAAGCATGTCTATTTTTTTCTACATTACTCGTACATGAGTGGGAAATGAAGGATTCTTCTTGCTCCAACAGTTGGAACAAATGAGTTGCAGAATATGCATGGATGGATGCTTTAAAGAACTGATGCCCATCTTTGAAGGATTTCTATTGGCTATTGGTTGGAAGGCATGGGGCAATAGTTGGGATCTAGTGGCTCATAGGGGTGGCAATTTTTATAACCGGGCCTGTCGACCCAACCTACAACCAACTCAAACTGGCATGAATGGGTTTGGTCTGGGTCATAGATGGGTTAAACCTTTTACCTTTTTTATCCATTTAAGCCTCGTTTGACTTGCTTAAAACCTAATTAGTCCATTTTAGGCCATCTGACCTGGTTATTTTAAGCTGTTTAACTCATTAAGCACGAAGAATTCATTTGATCTGTTTAACATGTTTAACTTGTTTTGACTTGTTTAGTAAAAGGATTATGCGTGTTGAGCTGAGCTACCTATTTAATAAAAAAAAGGGTTAGGTTTGGACTTGGATTTTTAGTCTATCTAATAACAAGAATGGATTCAGGACAAATTTTTGGCCATATTACTGCCTTATATTTGACTTAGATTACCACCCCTTGTAGCTTGCCTCCTTGATGCGATTATTGTTGGCCTTGACCACCAGTATCTTGGCAGATACTTACCTATGGTTGTCCAAGTTTTTTCATCCAGCTGATTTTAGGAGTCCATTCGGTCATGCTTGCCACCTGGATGAATGTACAGATAGATCTTCAGGACTGAAACAGGGTGTTGTAATGCCCTTTTGTAATGTCTTGTAATGCCCTTTTGTGTTTGTAGAGCTTTGTCCATACTCCATATCATGGATGCTGTTTTCTTTTTAAAAAAAAAATAAGTCCTTCTACATCGTACTGATTTTTACCCTCTGAACACTGGTGTAGGGTTTGCGTGATGATATAGGATCTAGTCGGTGTTTGAAATGCAGCTTTAATCTTTATGAAGATATTACTAATATATGGAACTATTTTAGCTAAGACGTCGCAAGTGGGTTGCTTCTGCCTCATAGAAGGTGTACCGAATGCTTTAGAAACCTTGATTAGTTGCTGATGTAGGCCACTGCAGAAACTTCCAACTCTTTTGTTTTCTCTGGACAATCATTTAGCTGAGTCATGTTGAGTGGTCTTAGTAGTTAGTGGTCGCTTTTTGCCTCTGCTGGGCCCTTCATCTGGCGTCATAACCGAGGAAAAGGTTCGTGCATTAGGCTCTTACGTATGTGAGCGAGTAGCGGATGGCTGTGATCCTCATTAAAATTAAATATTTAGATTAAAAATTGTAATCAAATATTTTTAATCCAAATTAAATTTTTTTAATTAATTCATCAAATTGACAAAATGGCTCACTTTGGCTGGTAGATTTCTCTTATTTCTCTCCTAAGAAAAAGAAAGTCCATTGCAAGCATCATGACAAACAAAGGTCGGTGCATGCGAGTTAAAAAAAAAAAATCAAAAATCATGGACAGAGGGGAGGGAGGTGAATCGTGACATGAAGATTTTGAAGCAGAGAGTTTGTAAAGCCATACAAGATTGTGGTGTTGTGATTCCTTCCTTGGTGGTCCCCTACAATGGTATATGTTTTTATCTTCAAGCTTTTAGATAAGTTTGGGAGGAAAAAATTTTGCCTCATTTAGAGTCAAAAACTCTAAGTTGGCTGTTCAATGATTAAGGATGTGACTCGGGTTTGGAAAATTGGCATCTAGTGAAGAGTGGGTCTGTTTTGATGGACGGTGGTGTGGAATCATCTACCTTATCGGAATGTTTTGGGTTCATGGATGAGACCGCATACAATGTTCTTGAATGCTCGAGCGCAGTGCATGTATGAAGGTTGGTTTTTGGAGCCTTTTTCCCTCTCTCTGGACGCATTCCTGCGACACCTCCACAAATAGACATGAAGATGTAAATGTTTTAGTAATATAATCTTCATTCGGTTGCGTTGCTTATCGTGTTTGTTCGGATGGTTAAAAATAGCTTAATATTCAAAATATAGGCCAAAATCCTCCAGCGATTCTTACAAGAGCCCTTCTTCAAGTCTCCAATTTTATCCATTCCAATTCATCTCGGAAGCCTTTGACAGTTAGCAAGAATGAGATTCTTTTCTTACAATCTTTGCACCTCCTCACGGAGGCCCCCACCTCCTAACTTTCTTAGGATCAACTTTTTTGATGATAGGATCCTAGATGACAGAATCAACGATGGTATTCAGGTATTGACTATGTAGTTGAAAGCTTTCGCTCATCCTTTGCAGCTGTGAGTGGATCCTAGGTTTATGATACCATACTCCTATTGTATTAGAGGGGATTCAGAAAGTATGATTAATTAGATAACCAAGTCGGTAGCATAGAGTGATTGTGCTCCATCAACTAGTCATCAACAGTTAGAGGATTATTTCCGTTCTTATTTTCTTTTGAAGCCATCCATCTAATTCATGCTACTGGAGACGAGAGGGAGAGGAAAAGCGAGTGATGGGAGTATCGCTGCTCCAAATTAATGTGGATATTCCGAACATGTGATCCGGATCTACGTACGAAAGCTTCGTCATCTTGACAATCCGTTCCATTGCATTGTGTTTATTTCCACAGAAAAAAAAAACACACAAGGCTACTCTTTTAGTTTAATTCTATTGGTACAAATTGGAACCAGATATCTCTTGCCAACTAAGAGGTGCGTCATCCACCCCTTCGCACATCCCAAGTTCCAACACGTCTCTGATCCGTTCACCGCCAGTACGCCACGTTATGTTCCTAATCCACCGCTAGCGACGGTCGAGCACAAACAAGAGACGGGGGCCGTCTCTAGTGCGATTGCTACCGGTTTGTTACATCTCTCGTCCCCACCCGGACGTGTCACCCAGATTAAACTAATCCTCGCCACTAAACCGGTGGAACCGCCGTGGCGCACCAACTGACTTAACCATCATTCACCACGCGGGCTGCGCCCCCCCCCCCCAATTCCAATTACTACATCCTAGCCGTCCACGTGTTCCTACAGTCCTCCGGGTGAGAACGACCGTCGATGATATTCCCTCAGTGAGTAGCATCTACCGTGGCATCTCCCTGCTCTCGCCCGCGATTCCCAGCATCTTCCCTTCCGATTCCTTTCTCCATCCAACGGCCCAGATATACTCTCCCCTGTCGTTATATACCCCCCCGGTCCGACCCCTAGCTCTGGCACCGAGGCCGAAGGCTCTCCCATCTTATTTCCCTCTCGTCCACCGATTTTTCAGATTTCCTTCCCATTATGGACCTCCTCGAAATGCCCCTCGGGGCCATCGTTTTCCGCACCCACTCCCTCCCCGCCGCCGCCGCCGCCGCGGTCTCCCTCTGGGCCTGCCTCGCCGTCCTCGCCGCCGTCCTCGGCCTCTGGCGCTTCCGCGTTGTCGGATCCCGCTCCGACTCTTCTCTTCCTCCCTCCCCGTCTCCTCCCAAACCCGAGCCGGCCCAAGCCCAGTCTCCGGTGCCGGCGCCGAAGTCCCTCGACCCGACCGCGCTGGCCTGTCACTGCCCCGTGGAGGACGCCTGCACGCCCAAGCCCCGCTTCACGGCGTACTTCGACCCCTGCGACCGGTTCGACGCGGAGGACGACGGCGACGACGAAGCGGAGGTGGATGACGCACGGAAGGATGACCGCGTTCGTGACGTCAGGGCTCGTTCGACCGCACCGGTGGAGGGATTTGGGTGGGAGGGGTTGATGATCAGGAGGCGGGGGGACCTTGGGTGGTACCGCTTCCAGGACCTGAGGGCGCTTAACGGCAACGTCGTCCGGTTGTGGGACGGCGACGGTGTTTCGACGTCGACGGCGTGGAGGAGGTTGCCGATGAGCTTGTAGGGGCATGACGGGTATTTAGAGGAAAAAAAAATTGCGAAATGTATATAATTTTGTATAATTGCATTTTTACCCTCCTATCTTCTTTTCTCCCTCTCTTGCTTCTAATAAGTTGCATACCTACCACCAAATTATTGGTGGTTTGGTGGCAGGACGCGATTGGAATTTTTTAATTCTTGTGCACTTTTAGAAGGAGATTAGTAAAATAAAATTTTTGGAGATTTTAAGGAATTCGTGATGAAAATGGCCTTGGGGTTGTCAAGTAGGCGGGTATGTCATAATTTGGTGGTAGGACGCGATTGGAATTTCTTAATTCTTGTGCACTTTTAGAAGGAGATTTGTAAAATAAATTTTTTTGGAAATTTTAAGGATTTCGTGATGAAAATGGCCTTGGGGTTGTCAAGTAGGCGGGTCTGTCACGACCGCGGTCGCAGAAGCCGCTGATAATATCACACCTAAGATCAGGTTACCAACCAGAGAGAATTAATTATGCACCTGTACAATTAATTTAAAGTTTTATAAATAGCCCTATGAGTAAATATATCAAAACCAAGATGCTTGATGTAAGCCCTAACATCTTCTTCTTTTTCTTTATAAAATATTACAACAACAACAGCAGCTTTAATTAATTTATATTTTTTGGTAAAACAATAATTCATTGGGACATTCTAGTTCGCAAACATGAAAGCTTCAGTCCTGATGCCATCTTATGAGACTGGGCCACTCTCTAGATTGCCACATCATACCTGTACAATGATAACCTCTGGAGCAAAGTATTAAGTCTAGGTTCAAAGTTTATTAGCTCCATTAGTTTACTTGTAGTTGAGAGTTTATTTCTTTTAATCATATGGACATCTCGTATTAATATAATTTCTCTGTGCACATAGTAGCAACTTGTGTACTGGGCTCATTGTACTAACATGAAGCAATTAATTGACTGGAGATTTCTGTGTTTGAATGTAACTGATGATGGTGGCATGTGTCCATCAAAACAGAAGCCAGACACTGTCATGAGGCTAGCAGTGGTCCTTGAAGTGCAGGGCTACCAGTCCATTCAAGTGTTTTCAGGTTTTGGCTCAGAGAGGAAAGATGGAAGGAATGGAGATAAGAGAGATGATTGTCTCTTGCATGATTACATAGAAACTGTAGTAATTTCCAGTTCATCCACCTTGTCTAAATACAACTGAAGTTGGAGAACTTGACAGCTTGAAGAAGAGAGAGACTTGATGATCATATAAATTGTGAGAACTTGCATGAGTTAGACAAGTGCCATCTTAAAAGAAAAATTTTACAACAATTGGAACAGCAAGCCTGGTAGACTTTTGCACAGAACACAAACATAACCTGTGGTCACCACTCTCATTTGTCATATTTAATCCTGATAGAGAAGCCAAAATAATGACTTGAAACATGAAGTGTGAACCCACCAGGCTTGGTCATCATGAGTTATTTCTGGATTTTATTAATGCACCAGCTATTGTTGATAAGTAGCCCAACTGGTGCCTGTCCCTATCCATTAATTGTCCTCTTACTAGAAAGAAGGCCGAAGTTATGGATTCCCTTCCTTTTCTTTCCTTTATCCTTCCTTTTCTTCCCTTTATTCTTGTGGGAAGACTGCGTGTCCCAGCTGACCATGTTGGTTTAAAAACAAGTTGAATTGTTGTGGCATGATGCGAAGGATAACAATGTTTTATGACAGAAAGCTCTTCTTGGTCATCAAAATATGATGCTTTAACTAGTCTTACAATCAAGTAATACCTCAAGCAAAAATTTTATGTTGACATTGCATGCACCATAGGAAAATCTAATATTTGCATGAGGTGATCAATCTGCATACTTTTTAATAAGAAAATTTATTAATTTAAATGATATTTCAAAATTAAAAAAAAAAGGTTTAAAGGGCTTATAACTCAAATTCATCAACTATTATTTTAAGATCACATGAACCTAATATGATATTTTAAAATAGTCCTATATTAGATGAGAAAAGAAGTTTAAAAAGTTTATAATTTAAGTTCACTTGTTACCAATTAATTTGCATTCGAGTTTTAAGATCATGTGAACTTGATCCATTAGCAAGTTAATTGGACAAAATGAATTTAAGGTATTACAAATGGTATCGAACTTAATCCTACACATCAAATGAAAAAAAAATGAAAAGCTTTTAATTTAAACTATCTGCTATCATTAATTTGTACTTAACTTTTTTAAAATTAAATTTGATATGTTAGCATCTTATATCTTATTTTTATGTTAAAAAAAAAAAAACATGCCAAGTTTTAAGTTGCACATAGGAGTAGAGAAATTACTCTTTATCAGAACAAATGACAATATTTGCAATTATTGTTAACCTAACCTTCTTTTGCAAACTGCCTCAATAAAACTTCTTCCTGCTCTATGTACATTGTCCACTATTTCCAAATATGATTTTTATTTTGCGTATGGACAAGCTGAAGGACACAATGATTGAACTAGATTCTCTGTTCTTTAGTCAATCAAAACCTCATCAAAAAGTTCATGCAAACTGGAGACCATCAATGATATGATGTTAGCTATTGGTGGGACTAGTTTATAAACCAAAACTCTCCTCCCCGAGATTTCATGGATTGGCTTCGTGCAATCTACGTTTATTATTCGCATATTTTAATATGCTTCGATGCCGTCCAACCAAATCTAAATCAGAGTACTAAAGCAAACTCAGATCCACGGCACTAATTGGTGAGATCTGAATTAAAAATTCTTTGTTGAACAAAGGGACAGGTACTATCGATGTTCCATCAAGCCATTATGTAGTCAGAAGTGGCCTGTGGGAATGGTTGGTGTTTATTTATATTTTGAGAGAAGGATTGGTTTGTTATTTAAAATACAGAGACAAGATCAGATTCTTGATTCTACCGTATCCTTTAGCCTTGGGCATGAGAACCCAAGATAACAATTTGTTTAGTAATACATAAGCTTCTAGAACAACCCATTATTAGAGAATATTGTAAACTAATTGAAAATTATATTCAATTAAAAAACAATAACAAAAATCAACCCTGCAATTGGTGTAGGTGTGTAATAATACTGATATGACTGATCCCGGAGTCGTCAGAAGGTAACGGAGTTCACTGTCATTTCCCCACCCTCGGAACCCCTCGGGGTCGGAGGATGGGGCCATCATTTCTTAACCCCGGGGCTCCCACCGGCCTCGGGGTTCACTGTCATTTTCCTACCCCCGGGACCCCCTCGGGGTCAGGGGTGGGGCCATCAGTTTTTAACCCTGGGGCCCCCACCGGCCTCGGGGTTCACTGTCATTTCCCCACCCCCGAGACCCCTTCGGGGTCGGAGGGTGGGGCCGTCATTTTTTAACCCCGGGGCCCCCACCGGCCTCGGGGTTCACTGTCATTCCCCCACCCCCGGGACCCCCTCGGGGTCGGGGGGTGGGGCCATCATTTCTTAACCCCGGGGCCCCCACCAGCCTCTGGGTCCACTATCATCTCCCCGTTCTCGAGACCCCCTCGGGGTCAGGGGGCGGGACCGCTACCATAGAATTCCTCGAGATGTTCTAGCACTTCGCTCCCTTGAGACCCTTCCCGGTCTCAGTGGGGAGGCTGTCGGCGATAGGCATGCAACTTAGCCATCGAGGGGGACGACGACCACAGGCCGCGTGGTACTTCCACGTGATTCTCAGTACATCCGTAATTGCACCCCGTTACGGAGGGTCATGCCTCATAAACGGCGCATGGGGCATTGCATGTCCCTGTACATGGCCATACCTTACTGCGGCGTACGGCACGCAACTGTTTGCAACTGTGCTTAGTCCCATCAGCTGGCGGCGCGCACCGCATGCCTTCGCGGCCGCTGGACACATAAAATATCATATCCACAAAGGGTACGGGGATGTCTCCGGCACGTACGGCTATAGTACGAGGGCAATCTCCTCAGATTGTAGGATAAGGTATTCAGGCCAATATAAGGACGGGAGCTAGCGCGGTAAGTGGGATCTGAACTCTGGTTTTTCTGAGCTTTCTTCCTCCCAGCAAAAACCCTAACCGCCTCAGCTCCTCTTCGCTGGAGCGGTTCCTTGTCTGAACCCAAGCCACTAACTTGATCGTCGGAGGGTCCCCACCGGTGCCACCGGTCCCCGGGGACTTTTCTTGCAGGATTCCCAGGAGCGAGACGTCCGTTTTCCCCGACGTTCGAAGGAGGTGACTTGGCGTCATCAGATTGGCGCGCCAGGTAGGGGGGTGCAAGAAAGACATCGAACCAACTGCCTTCTTCTTTCTCCTGCCTTCAAGACTTCGAAGCCATGGTGACTACTCGAACGAAGGGAGTTTTAACCGGTCGCGCTGGGGGGCAGCACTGCGGGGCTGGTCCACCTGCGGAAGCCCCCCCGGCTCCCACATCTATCTATCCAGAGCCTCCGGATCTCCAGGGGGCAGGGCCTTCTGCTCCGTCAAAGGACGCCCCCGCGCCCGCTTTGCAGCGGCTCCAGGAGGATCGACTCGCAGCCTTGGCCACGCAGGTCCAGTCGTTGACTGCGATGGTTCAGGTCTGCAGCACTAGCAGGCGGCCTTGCAGCAGCCGGAGCCGAACCCGTCCACCCCAGGGGTGGTGCAGCCTAGCCAGCACTCCACCCGCCGGAGGTCGCCCGTTCCTGCAGATCATCACCGCCGATCTCCGGCCAAGCCACATCCCCGCGAAGCATCCAAAAGGCCCCGGTCTCCCTCTCGCCACGCCAGCGTCTCTCCTAAGCGGCGGCACGGAAAGGAGGCGGAGCGCGCGCGCCGGCATCGCCGCCCCCGCTCTTCTTCTGAGTCTTCGGGGGAGGGCTCCTTTGATGGCCGGATGCCTCGTCGAGCTGAGCATCGACTCGAGGAGTGCAACCAGAAGCTGGAGGAGCTCAGCCGTCGGATCACTCACCTGCCGGAGACTGATTATGACAGTCGGCCTCCTCTATCTCGCCGCATCATGGAAGAGCCTATCTCCACCAGGTTTCGCCTTCCTCAACTGGACCCTTACGACGGGATCACGGACCCCCTAGACCATTTGGAGAGCTATAAGGTACTCATGCAAGTTTAGGGGGCCACTGACTCGCTCATGTGTGTTGCTTTCCCGGCTACCCTGAAAAAAGCTGCCCGGGCTTGGTATTCACGTCTGCTGCCACGAAGCATCGACTCCTTCCGCCAGTTGGAGAGGGCTTTTCTGGCCCACTTCGACGCCTGCCGGAAGATTTCAAGGGTGGCAGACAGCCTGTTCGCCGTGCAGCAGAAGAACGGCGAAACTCTACGGGACTACGTTGCCTGGTTCAAGGAGGCCGCCTTGGAAGTCTACAACCTGGAGGACTCGGTGGCAACCCTGGCTTTGAAGCGGGGGCTTCGCCCTTCACGCTTCGCATACTCCCTTGACAAGAAGCCGCCGGGCTCCTACTCCGAACTTTTGATCCGCGCCCAAAAGTACATCCGAGCGGACGAAGCTGACTTTTCCCGGCGTGAAGCCGGCGGGAGTATACCCCGGAAGCCAACCCAGCCAGACCTGCGGAAGCCCGCCCCAGGAGGCCCGAGCCTCCTCGCCGACCAGACAACCGTCCTCGACCTCCTGCACCGAGAGACGGGCCTTACACCCCGCTGCTTGCTCCAATATCCCAGATCCTGCTCGAGATCGAAGGGGAGCCTTATCTACAGCGCCCTCCTCCTATCAACCCGAAGATCCCCAGGAACAAAAACCTCTACTGCCGCTACCACCGGGACCATGGCCACAACACCGACGACTACCGGCAGCTGAAGAAGGCCATTGAAGACCTTATTCAATAGGCCATATGAGGAAGTTTGTTCAAAGGAATAACCCGGGAGCTCCTGGCCCCTCAGCACCCGCGCCACCGGTGATCGACAACGCCCCGACGGAGAAGACAGTGGCAATGATTTCCTGGGGGGCAGGAGGCCCGGCAAAGAAGCCAAGAGGAGAGGAAGGGGTAGATGCTGTAATTCCTTTTTTCAAAAAGGACTTGGAGGGAATTGTAAATAAAGATGATGATAGCGTCGTCGTATCCATGATGATCGCTAAGCACCCTGTAAAAAGAATCTTAGTCGACAGTGGAAGCTCTGTAGATGTTTTGAATTACGACGCCTTTGTCCGCATGAACCTGTCGCATGATTTACTTTGACCTATCGTCACACCTTAGATGGGGTTCACAGGAGATTCCGTGAGGGTCGAGGGGGAAATTACTCTCCCCGTGACGGCCGGGACGGCTCCGTGCCAAAGCACTGTCCTTATAAAATTTCTGGTGGTACGAGTGCCCCTAGCGTACAACGTAATTCTTGGGCGGCCCGGGCTCAACCTCTTGGACGCGTCATATTGACCAAGAGGCTCCTTGTGAGATTCCCGACCGGCAGAGGGGTAGGCGAGATGCGAGGAGAGCAGGGCCTACCGGCACTTTGCTATCATTTGGCCCCCAGTCCCCAGGAGGCGGCACCTGCACAGCCATCTGCACCGACACCCAGGCCCTTGACCCACGAGACCTGGAGAGGAGGGGGGAACCGGCCGAGCAGCTACTCACCTTCCCCTCGGGGAGGACCCTGTGCGGACGGTCCGTGTTGGGGCCTTGCTTCCGGACGAGGCTCGGGACCGGCTCCTTGCGTTTCTGCGGGCCAACGTCGACGTCTTCGCATGGTCTGCGTCCGACATGCCCGATCCCGGAGGAGGTGATTACACATCAGCTCAACATTCGACCGGAGTGCCGGCCGTCAGACAGAAGAAAAGGAGTTTTGCCCCGGACGGCAGA
Organism: Calamus simplicifolius; assembly: GCA_900491605.1. Classification (NCBI taxonomy): domain Eukaryota; kingdom Viridiplantae; phylum Streptophyta; class Magnoliopsida; order Arecales; family Arecaceae; genus Calamus; species Calamus simplicifolius. The sequence continues at coordinate 351,492 of UESW01001310.1, forward strand.
AGGCTGTAGACGAGGAGGTGCGGAAGCTGCTGGCGGCGGGCCACATTCGAGGTGCGATACCCCGACTGGTTGGCAAACGTCGTGATGGTTCGCAAGGCCAGCGGAAGCTGGAGAATGTGCATGGACTTCACCGACCTCAATAAGGCGTGCCCCAAGGATAGCTTTCGCTCCCCCGAATCGACCAGCTGGTGGACGCCACCTCCGGACATGGGACGCTCAGCTTCATGGATGCGTTCTCGGGGTATAATCAAATCAGAATGAGCCCGGCGGATGAAGAAGCAACCTCCTTCGTCACGGAGAGGGGATCTACTGCTACAGGGTGATGCCCTTTGGACTGAAAAACGCCGGGCTACTTATCAAAGATTAATGAATAAGATTTTTGAAGACCAGCTGGGGCGCAACATGGAGGTATATGTGGATGACATGCTGACCAAGAGCACCAATGTAGAAGACCATGTAACCGACCTCGAGGAAACTTTCAACAATCTGCGCCGATACCGGATGAAGCTCAACCCCCACAAATGCGCCTTCGGAGTGGCAGCTGGCAAGTTCCTGGGTTCATGGTGACCCAGCGCGGGATCGAAGCCAACCCCGACAAGATCAGAGCCATCCTGGAGATGCGGCCTCCGGTCAGCAAGAAGGAGGTGCAACGCCTGACGGGAGGGTGGCGGCCTTGAGTCGTTTCATGTCAAGGTCGGCGGAGAGGTGCCTGCCCTTCTTCAAGGCGCTGCGCAAGATTAATGGCTTCGAGTGGACGAAAGAGTGTCAGGGCTCCTTTGAAGAATTGAAGCAGTTTCTCTCCACTCCTCCGCTACTGTCCAAGCCTGTAGGTGGGGAGGAGCT
>UESW01001310.1:363352-470696 GCA_900491605.1 Calamus simplicifolius
GCTGAGCTACCTATTTAATAAAAAAAAGGGTTAGGTTTGGACTTGGATTTTTAGTCTATCTAATAACAAGAATGGATTCAGGACAAATTTTTGGCCATATTACTGCCTTATATTTGACTTAGATTACCACCCCTTGTAGCTTGCCTCCTTGATGCGATTATTGTTGGCCTTGACCACCAGTATCTTGGCAGATACTTACCCATGGTTGTCCAAGTTTTTTCATCCAGCTGATTTTAGGAGTCCATTCGGTCATGCTTGCCACCTGGATGAACGTACAGATAGATCTTCAGGACTGAAACAGGGTGTTGTAATGCCCTTTTGTAATGTCTTGTAATGCCCTTTTGTGTTTGTAGAGCTTTGTCCATACTCCATATCATGGATGCTGTTTTTTTTTTTTTTTTTAAAAAAAAAATAAGTCCTTCTACATCGTACTGATTTTTACCCTCTGAACACTGGTGTAGGGTTTGCGTGATGATATAGGATCTAGTCGGTGTTTGAAATGCAGCTTTAATCTTTATGAAGATATTACTAATATATGGAACTATTTTAGCTAAGACGTCGCAAGTGGGTTGCTTCTGCCTCATAGAAGGTGTACCGAATGCTTTAGAAACCTTGATTAGTTGCTGATGTAGGCCACTGCGGAAACTTCCAACTCTTTTGTTTTCTCTGGACAATCATTTAGCTGAGTCATGTTGAGTGGTCTTAGTAGTTAGTGGTCGCTTTTTGCCTCTGCTGGGCCCTTCATCTGGCGTCATAACCGAGGAAAAGGTTCGTGAGCGAGTAGCGGATGGCTGTGATCCTCATTAAAATTAAATATTTAGATTAAAAATTGTAATCAAATATTTTTAATTGAAATTAAATTTTTTTAATTAATTCATCAAATTGACAAAATGGCTCACTTTGGCTGGTAGATTTCTCTTATTTCTCTCCCAAGAAAAAGAAAGTCCATTGCAAGCATCATGACAAACAAAGGTCGGTGCATGCGAGTTAAAAAAAAAAAATCAAAAATCATGGACAGAGGGGAGGGAGGTGAATCGTGACATGAAGATTTTGAAGCAGAGAGTTTGTAAAGCCATACAAGATTGTGGTGTTGTGATTCCTTCCTTGGTGGTCCCCTACAATGGTATATGTTTTTATCTTCAAGCTTTTAGATAAGTTTGGGAGGAAAAATTTTGCCTCATTTAGAGTCAAAAACTCTAAGTTGGCTGTTCAATGATTAAGGATGTGACTCGGGTTTGGAAAATTGGCATCTAGTGAAGAGTGGGTCTGTTTTGATGGACGGTGGTGTGGAATCATCTACCTTATCGGAATGTTTTGGGTTCATGGATGAGACCGCATACAATGTTCTTGAATGCTCGAGCGCAGTGCATGTATGAAGGTTGGTTTTTGGAGCCTTTTTCCCTCTCTCTGGACGCATTCCTGCGTCACCTCCACAAATAGACATGAAGATGTAAATGTTTGAGTAATATAATCTTTTCATTCGGTTGCGTTGCTTATCGTGTTTGTTCGGATGGTTAAAAATAGCTTAATATTCAAAATATAGGCCAAAATCCTCCAGCGATTCTTACAAGAGCCCTTCTTCAAGTCTCCAATTTTATCCATTCCAATTCATCTCGGAAGCCTTTGACAGTTAGCAAGAATGAGATTCTTTCTTACAATCTTTGCACCTCCTCACGGAGGCCCCCACCTCCTAACTTTCTTAGGATCAACTTTTTTGATGATAGGATCCTAGATGACAGAATCAACGATGGTATTCAGGTATTGACTTTGTAGTTGAAAGCTTTCGCTCATCCTTTGCAGCTGTGAGTGGATCCTAGGTTTATGATACCATACTCCTATTGTATTAGAGGGGATTCAGAAAGTATGATTAATTAGATAACCAAGTCGGTAGCATAGAGTGATTGTGCTCCATCAACTAGTCATCAACAGTTAGAGGATTATTTCCGTTCTTATTTTCTTTTGAAGCCATCCATCTAATTCATGCTACTGGAGACGAGAGGGAGAGGAAAAGCGAGTGATGGGAGTATCGCTGCTCCAAATTAATGTGGATATTCCGAACATGTGATCCGGATCTACGTACGAAAGCTTCGTCATCTTGACAATCCGTTCCATTGCATTGTGTTTATTTCCACAGAAAAAAAAAAACACACAAGGCTACTCTTTTAGTTTAATTCTATTGGTACAAATTGGAACCAGATATCTCTTGCCAACTAAGAGGTGCGTCATCCACCCCTTCGCACATCCCAAGTTCCAACACGTCTCTGATCCGTTCACCGCCAGTACGCCACGTTATGTTCCTAATCCACCGCTAGCGACGGTCGAGCACAAACAAGAGACGGGCGGTCTCTAGTGCGATTGCTACCGGTTTGTTACATCTCTCGTCCCCACCCGGACGTGTCACCCAGATTAAACTAATCCTCGCCACTAAACCGGTGGAACCGCCGTGGCGCACCAACTGACTTAACCATCATTCACCACGCGGGCTGCGCCCCCCCCAATTCCAATTACTACATCCTAGCCGTCCACGTGTTCCTACAGTCCTCCGGGTGAGAACGACCGTCGATGATATTCCCTCAGTGAGTAGCATCTACCGTGGCATCTCCCTGCTCTCGCCCGCGATTCCCAGCATCTTCCCTTCCGATTCCCTTCTCCATCCAACGGCCCAGATATACTCTCCCCTGTCGTTATATACCCCCCGGTCCGACCCCTAGCTCTGGCACCGAGGCCGAAGGCTCTCCCATCTTATTTCCCTCTCGTCCACCGATTTTTCAGATTTCCTTCCCATTATGGACCTCCTCGAAATGCCCCTCGGGGCCATCGTTTTCCGCACCCACTCCCTCCCCGCCGCCGCCGCCGCCGCGGTCTCCCTCTGGGCCTGCCTCGCCGTCCTCGCCGCCGTCCTCGGCCTCTGGCGCTTCCGCGTTGTCGGATCCCGCTCCGACTCTTCTCTTCCTCCCTCCCCGTCTCCTCCCAAACCCGAGCCGGCCCAAGCCCAGTCTCCGGTGCCGGCGCCGAAGTCCCTCGACCCGACCGCGCTGGCCTGTCACTGCCCCGTGGAGGACGCCTGCACGCCCAAGCCCCGCTTCACGGCGTACTTCGACCCCTGCGACCGGTTCGACGCGGAGGACGACGGCGACGACGAAGCGGAGGTGGATGACGCACGGAAGGATGACCGCGTTCGTGACGTCAGGGCTCGTTCGACCGCACCGGTGGAGGGATTTGGGTGGGAGGGGTTGATGATCAGGAGGCGGGGGGACCTTGGGTGGTACCGCTTCCAGGACCTGAGGGCGCTTAACGGCAACGTCGTCCGGTTGTGGGACGGCGACGGTGTTTCGACGTCGACGGCGTGGAGGAGGTTGCCGATGAGCTTGTAGGGGCATGACGGGTATTTAGAGGAAAAAAAAATTGCGAAATGTATATAATTTTGTATAATTGCATTTTTACCCTCCTATCTTCTTTTCTCCCTCTCTTGCTTCTAATAAGTTGCATACCTACCACCAAATTATTGGTGGTTTGGTGGCAGGACGCGATTGGAATTTTTTAATTCTTGTGCACTTTTAGAAGGAGATTAGTAAAATAAAATTTTTGGAGATTTTAAGGAATTCGTGATGAAAATGGCCTTGGGGTTGTCAAGTAGGCGGGTATGTCATAATTTGGTGGTAGGACGCGATTGGAATTTCTTAATTCTTGTGCACTTTTAGAAGGAGATTTGTAAAATAATTTTTTTGGAAATTTTAAGGATTTCGTGATGAAAATGGCCTTGGGGTTGTCAAGTAGGCGGGTCTGTCACGACCGCGGTCGCAGAAGCCGCTGATAATATCACACCTAAGATCAGGTTACCAACCAGAGAGAATTAATTATGCACCTGTACAATTAATTTAAAGTTTTATCAATAGCCCTATGAGTAAAGATATCAAAACCAAGATGCTTGATGTAAGCCCTAACATCTTCTTCTTTTTCTTTATAAAATATTACAACAACAACAGCAGCTTTAATTAATTTATATTTTTTGGTAAAACAATAATTCATTGGGACATTCTAGTTCGCAAACATGAAAGCTTCAGTCCTGATGCCATCTTATGAGACTGGGCCACTCTCTAGATTGCCACATCATACCTGTACAATGATAACCTCTGGAGCAAAGTATTAAGTCTAGGTTCAAAGTTTATTAGCTCCATTAGTTTACTTGTAGTTGAGAGTTTATTTCTTTTAATCATATGGACATCTCGTATTAATATAATTTCTCTGTGCACATAGTAGCAACTTGTGTACTGGGCTCATTGTACTAACATGAAGCAATTAATTGACTGGAGATTTCTGTGTTTGAATGTAACTGATGATGGTGGCATGTGTCCATCAAAACAGAAGCCAGACACTGTCATGAGGCTAGCAGTGGTCCTTGAAGTGCAGGGCTACCAGTCCATTCAAGTGTTTTCAGGTTTTGGCTCAGAGAGGAAAGATGGAAGGAATGGAGATAAGAGAGATGATTGTCTCTTGCATGATTACATAGAAACTGTAGTAATTTCCAGTTCATCCACCTTGTCTAAATACAACTGAAGTTGGAGAACTTGACAGCTTGAAGAAGAGAGAGACTTGATGATCATATAAATTGTGAGAACTTGCATGAGTTAGACAAGTGCCATCTTAAAAGAAAAATTTTACAACAATTGGAACAGCAAGCCTGGTAGACTTTTGCACAGAACACAAACATAACCTGTGGTCACCACTCTCATTTGTCATATTTAATCCTGATAGAGAAGCCAAAATAATGACTTGAAACATGAAGTGTGAACCCACCAGGCTTGGTCATCATGAGTTATTTCTGGATTTTATTAATGCACCAGCTATTGTTGATAAGTAGCCCAACTGGTGCCTGTCCCTATCCATTAATTGTCCTCTTACTAGAAAGAAGGCCGAAGTTATGGATTCCCTTCCTTTTCTTTCCTTTATCCTTCCTTTTCTTCCCTTTATTCTTGTGGGAAGACTGCGTGTCCCAGCTGACCATGTTGGTTTAAAAACAAGTTGAATTGTTGTGGCATGATGCGAAGGATAACAATGTTTTATGACAGAAAGCTCTTCTTGGTCATCAAAATATGATGCTTTAACTAGTCTTACAATCAAGTAATACCTCAAGCAAAAATTTTATGTTGACATTGCATGCACCATAGGAAAATCTAATATTTGCATGAGGTGATCAATCTGCATACTTTTTAATAAGAAAATTTATTAATTTAAATGATATTTCAAAATTAAAAAAAAAAGGTTTAAAGGGCTTATAACTCAAATTCATCAACTATTATTTTAAGATCACATGAACCTAATATAATATTTTAAAATAGTCCTATATTAGATGAGAAAAGAAGTTTAAAAAGTTTATAATTTAAGTTCACTTGTTACCAATTAATTTGCATTCGAGTTTTAAGATCATGTGAACTTGATCCATTAGCAAGTTAATTGGACAAAATGAATTTAAGGTATTACAAATGGTCGAACTTAATCCTACACATCAAATGAAAAAAAAAAAAAAAAGCTTTTAATTTTAATTTAAATTAATTGCTAAAATTTCATATGTTAGCATCTTATATCTTATTTTTATGTTAAAAAAAAAAAAACATGCCAAGTTTTAAGTTGCACATAGGAGTAGAGAAATTACTCTTTATCAGAACAAATGACAATATTGCAATTATTGTTAACCTAACCTTCTTTTGCAAACTGCCTCAATAAAACTTCTTCCTGCTCTATGTACATTGTCCACTATTTCCAAATATGATTTTTATTTTGCGTATGGACAAGCTGAAGGACACAATGATTGAACTAGATTCTCTGTTCTTTAGTCAATCAAAACCTCATCAAAAAGTTCATGCAAACTGGAGACCATCAATGATATGATGTTAGCTATTGGTGGGACTAGTTTATAAACCAAAACTCTCCTCCCCGAGATTTCATGGATTGGCTTCGTGCAATCTACGTTTATTATTCGCATATTTTAATATGCTTCGATGCCGTCCAACCAAATCTAAATCAGAGTACTAAAGCAAACTCAGATCCACGGCACTAATTGGTGAGATCTGAATTAAAAATTCTTTGTTGAACAAAGGGACAGGTACTATCGATGTTCCATCAAGCCATTATGTAGTCAGAAGTGGCCTGTGGGAATGGTTGGTGTTTATTTATATTTTGAGAGAAGGATTGGTTTGTTATTTAAAATACAGAGACAAGATCAGATTCTTGATTCTACCGTATCCTTTAGCCTTGGGCATGAGAACCCAAGATAACAATTTGTTTAGTAATACATAAGCTTCTAGAACAACCCATTATTAGAGAATATTGTAAACTAATTGAAAATTATATTCAATTAAAAAACAATAACAAAAATCAACCCTGCAATTGGTGTAGGTGTGTAATAATACTATCTGAGAATTGATTCCTCTCTCTGAGGAGTATGCTGAATAATTAAGCCATTTGTCACATAACAGAAAAAATTCAAGCTATTTCCACCGCTTTGTCCATTAAATATTTGCTTGCTTGGCATTTTTAATAAAGAAATAATTGTCGATTGTCGAATTGTATGCTTAACTTGCTTATATAATTTTACATTCTTTTTTTTTTTTTTTACACATCATATGTCAGGCTTTTCTTTAGTTAAAAGAATGATTTTATAGTACTCGTTATCTAAGAGGTGAAAAAGAAAAACTTTACGCATCATACAATCCAAGCAAAAGATCAACTCTTTGTCTTTGTTTTGTCAACATAGGAAAAGTGTGTGGGGTATAGAAGAAGGATGCTTTCAAAATGTGAACTTGAGCGATAGAACGTAATCCAATGTTTTCAGAAAACTACTACTCTTAAGAGGCCATTTATATGCACCAGTGGGTAGGTAAAGCATGCCTATCAACTACCCTTCAATAATCACACCTCTGTGGTCTATGTGAAGGAAACTCTACGACAAAAGATAAAATATTTATTTTGTAGTCATTGAACATCTTATATAGAGTGAATAAAAATTTGTACTTATATGTATAGAAGCTGTAAATTGTATCAATAGATTATAAGCAACTCATATCAACTTCAAAGTATAATAATAATTGGATCAATCTGAATTCGATCTGTTTATTAATTGGATAAAAAATCTAACCTGGATCTAACTTATATTATATAAGTTATACAATATGATTCATGTAACTGCATTCGGTTTGATATGAATACATGACCTATGTGACCTATGTAATTTATATAACTTATATAATTATAACATGCGTAACATATTAATACTAATTCTCTCGTATAGTAATTATATATCTAAAATCATAAATAAAGTACAAAAAAAATTTTCATTCAAAAAAAAAGAAAAGAAAGATAAACATCAAATACTTACAAAAACATATAATAACTATCATAAAATAATAATTAATTAAAGAATGATATTAACTTAGACAAATAGATTTGGCGAATTATGTCCGAGTTGGAGGGTTAGGTTACACAAATTGGCCCGTTTAATAATTGGATCAATTTTGGGTTTGTAAGCTAACTTGAACTTGTTTATTAATTGTATTTAATGGGTCAATCCGATTTTAATTCGAACCCATTTATACTCAATTTGAATTTATTAACTTTATGTTAGATTTGAGTTATGTCCAAAATTGCCACCTTTACTCAGATATGCCATTGTCAACTCTCTTGTTATAGCTCAGGACCTCATTAAAAACAAAGTGCCTAAAATGTGTTACTTAGTGTCTTGCTATCTTAACATGTTACCTATGATTATGTATGATTTGATCTATGGAATATATCTAGATAAGCAACTAAATATGAATTACAAATTTTGAGTAGAAAATGAAGACTATGATCAATGTATTTATTGGCCAGCTAATTTTATCGCTTAAGAAAAGCTAGGACTTTATTATGGATACATAATCACATTATTTTAACATGCTCTTTGAGGGATTAGAGATGTTTTGATAAAAAGGAACAAGTCTAGGATATATCGAGTAGAAACTATTAATTATATAATTGTTTTAGGGTTGAGCTACTATGACATTCTTAAGATTCATAGTACTAAGATCCCAAGTGCAAGCATACTCGCTAAGTCACACTATCTAACTATCAATATGAAATTGGTATTTAGATTATATTGCAATTTTTTCTTTCATTTTCCTTTCGCAATGAAGGTCTTACCCTGCATATGCGAATGAGAGATGTTGAACTATATGACGTGTGACGCCCATGATTGATAACTGCCAATGTGTAGTTATCCACAAAGCCCATAATAGATAACTGCACATAAGCAGTTATCTATAAAGAAAATATTCTCCTATAGAGAAACTACTCATTCGTGTATGTATATGTATATATATATATATATATCGAAGGATAGGGCTGGAATGAATCAATATATATATATATATATATATATATATATATATATATATATATATATATATATATCGAAAGGATAAAGGTAAGTAAATCCGATCCATACATTTATTCTTGTCTGAATCTAATATAGCTCATTGGCTAAAAATATGATCACTCCCACAATGAAAGAAAAGCAACACTAGAGGCCTTAATGTTTCATGATATCTCATCTGAATCTTCTCACTATTTTATTTTTTTCTTTTTCGTTTTTCTTTTACCTCTTTTTTTTTTTTTTTTTTTTTTTGACGGAACTGGTGCATCAAGATTGTAACGAAGGAATCAGTTGAGGGTCTGAACCGAGAAGCAAATAGGATGATCACACCCACTTGTGCATGGAAAATTGGACTAGAGAAATGGACGAACAGATACAAGAGCTCCCTTAAGAAGAATATGATGAAAAGCCGCAAATCCTTGACGAAGATGAAACATGTTTTCTATAACCTCCTTGATGATAGATTAAATACAGAACTAATATAGGAAGATTGGTTGAATCATGCTCAAATGTTTTAAGTCGAGTCCCTTTGGGAAAGATAAAAGATGGTTGGTTTTAATAAAGTCGAGTCCATAATAGAGATATGATGACGAAATTTGATTTTATCATATCTTGAATTAAATAAATTTTTTTTTAAATAAAAACCTTACTACAACGGCGAAATTAGATTTTATCATAATAAATAGAGGTATTACGATGAAATCTAATTTCATTATAATATTTTGAATCAAAAAAATATTTTTTAATAAAAACTCTTACTATAACGGTAAAATTAGATTTGCCATTATAAATAGAGATATTACAGAAAATCTAATTTTATCGTAATATCTTAAATTAAAAATATATTTTTAAATAAAAACTCTTACTATAGTGGTAAAATTAGATTTCATCGTTTATAAATAGAGATGTTACTGTGAAAGCTAATTTTATTGTAATATCTTGAATTAAAAATTTTATTTTTAAATAAAAATTTTGAAATAAATATATAATAATATTTTATAACAACAAAAAGTATTTAAAAATAAATGTATAGTGGCAAAAATTATATCATTATAATAAATTCATCATAAATACTTTTCTTTTTTTTTTTTTATGTTTGTTGTAAGGATGCTCCCGTATAGATATTTTAACATCAATTATTTAGATTATGAATAACATTTCTTCCAAGCAATGTGGTAAGGGAAGAAGGAATCAAGTCAAATGGCCAAGAGTTTAGACCAGATGGACCTCGTTCCATGCCACCAATCTGCAAACACGTTGGCCAAAACAAAAGCCATGCATAGAAACGTATATTAGATGCCGAATGGAACGCGTTCCAACCACCAGTTTGTGCTCTGGCTTAATTAATTAATCGTTCCTTCGTCAATTGTTATCTGGAATTAGGCAGGCAGACAGCTCATGCTGCTGCTCCCGAGACTTAATAAATCTTAGGAGTCCGGACTTAATTATTTGCAGCACAGTTCTTTGCATGAATGCATGGTCCACGAGGGAAGTTGTTTGGAACCCAATCGATCGATGGACTACCGTTGAGGTCGGAGGCTGAGTTGTAAACCAGGGAGGCTAAGCCTGATCTTGGACACCTTGCACTGATTCTGAGAACCAAAAAGAAGCCTGGATTTGACACAACTTCCAACACTATCCTTCAGACTTAAAAAATGATCAGATCTTGAATAACCTTGGATTTGATATTGTTGATATTTTTCAGGTTGGCTAGTTGGGTTTCTTGTTTGGGCTCATCTAGCATTTTCCTTTCATGCATGTGGATAAATACTCCGGCGGATTAATGGAATTCAGCATGATATAGGCTCTTTGTGAGCAAAAGTTACGTACTTTATAACTCATTCATTAATTTTTTTTTATTTTTGAGAAAATAAGATTTTATTCATAAAATAACCTTGCAAAACAGAAGTTGCTAAATTATTTATGAGATAATGAATGATAAGTTACGTATACATGCAAATACATTCATTCAATATATATATAATATAATATAATATGATTATATTCGAGTGTAATCAAGTTCAAGGTTCGAAAATCTTTTCATTTTGAATCCATATGCATTGCGGAGTCATTCTATTTTTTTGTTATTTTATCTTTGGAATTATGAACTATGTAGATTTAAAGGAGAAGAAGATGATTGGATAGATTTGGTTACATTTGAATGTAATCAAATATAAATGCAGTGACCTTCTCGTCGTTGAATCGATATAATTTATTAATTTTAAATATAAAAAATAAAAAAAAATAGGATGACTTCAAAGCTAATTCGAATATAGTCACCATACCTACGTACCCTCCCCTTTGGGCTCTGTTTATGTTTATATATAATCAGAGTTAACCCACAAAAGATGCAATGATAGCTCGTACAATAAACATGAAAAGCACCAAACAGGAAGTGCTTTTCAAAGAAGACAAAGGCCTAAGAAAAAGGATGACCTATGGGATCCATCGTATTCAATAATTTTATAATGATAAAATTCATGATATATATCTTATATAACACTTTCGACCTCCTTAAGATATCTTCAAAGAAAACAAAGGCCTAAGAAAAAGGATGACCTATGGGATCCACCATATTCAATAATTTTATAATGATAAAATTCATGATAAATATCTTCTATCATACTTCGACCTCCTTAAGATATCTTCAAAGAAGACTAAGAAAAAGGATGACCTATGGGATCCACCATATTAAATAATTTTATAACGATAAAATTCATGATAGATATCTTCTATCACACTTGGACCTCCTTAAGGATCTAAATTTATTCAAATTCAACAATCCAATTCAGATTGTAATCCAATATGACAAGGGCCAACTCAGATTGTAATCCAATATGACAAGGGACCATATCAGCCGATCCAGCCATGCCTACCAGCAAAATTCATACTGATGTTTTATCCCAGTTGTATTTGAAATACTTGATGGTTGTGCGACTCATGAAGCGTCGATGTCTAAATTCCAAAGCCTCACAGTGCTGAGATATTTACCCTAGTATTCTGCTGCAACATTTTCACATCTAGTTTAAAAGACTATATATTCCTACATAAAATAAATTAAAACAAAAGACTAGGTGATGGTTGGTTCACCGAATTTCTTCAATCACAAAAGTCTCTTGGACTTTCCAAACAAATATTTCTGCAGTCAATTCCATCCTTCTTACCAGTGTCGCCAGTTCCTTTAAGCATTCAAACCCAAAAAATCATGCAAGAGTTTAAAAAAAAGAGCATGTAAGATAACACGCTAAGAGCCATTCTGCAAGCTAATCCATCTGAAGGAGAATTGATAAATCTATTCCATTACTAACGAACGAGAGGGTTTTTTTTCTCCGTCGTCTAATCAGTCCCATCCAGAAGCACTCATCTATCCCAAACCTATCAATGAATTCATCTTGAGCCACAGAAACTATATATTTGGTGTGCAACTTCCCACTAGGGTACTGTACCTAACTATTGATTGGATCTCAGCGAGTGCATGGGAGGCATGGAAGGGTCATGGAGGAATCATTGGCATGGTTGCTGACACTAATCCCTGTGGCGTGTAGGCCATAAGTTTTCAATGGCATGTCTCACGTACGTGTTCCTTTGAGATTGATTGGGACCAGAATAAATACACCTTGACTACTTCAGGTTGGACCAATGGATCTACTGATCAGCTTACACTCAACCTAGGTGTGGTTGCTATACCTGGGCCTGTGGACTTGTATTTTGCCTACAAAGTTAATTACAGACTCACTTAAAAAGGTTACAAAATCATCACTAATTGGGCTACAGTTTGATTGCTCTTAGATAAAGTAATTGACTTGATAGCAAGGTTAAGGGGATTGTTGGTTGCCTGCGAGTTCTTTTGAAATTAGCAAACTACAAGGCTAGATTCTCTGTGAAAAGGGTTTAGTGAAAAATTGGGAGAGTCATGTTTCTCATAAAACTCATTTGCTTTGGATGTTATGTAAACTCAAGTCAGCCCAATTTTTTTTATCAAACAACCCTTGAGCGTAGAAGCTGCAGTCAAATAGGTCAGGCACTGGTTGCAATCATATCAAGAAGGAAAAGTCTTCGTGCACCACCTTTGGTGCACAAAGGGCACATAAGGCGCGCTCATTGGCTGCGTACTCATGCGAATGTGCACGCATAACATGCATAGTCCATTAGATTGTGGCACGCGCGACCAATATCTTCCCTATCAAGAAATGCATTTAAGACAATGGCCTACGTTGCATCTTATCAATTTATGAAGATGGGCGGGCACCTATGTTAACATCTAAGAATTAACTGTCTTTTGAGGACCAATAGAACGGTATCCTAAAAATCTTCACCCTGGCTACAAACAAAGCCTGAACTAGAGTGACCTAGGTTCGTCGGGTTAAAGTTCATCTGATTCCAAGAGGCAAATTAATGTACGATGGCTTGAGTAAAGTACCAGCCAGCAGTACAACCGAGCCAGAATGACCATACGATTGCACCCTTGTTCTCAGTGCCGTTTCCGCCGCTATCCTGGTTAACAGTAATTGTTTTTTTTTTTTGAACAGATTTGGAGAGCTTGCGGGAAGCTTCTTTATCAAAGGCCAGTGCACAGCTGTTCTCCTGCTGGAAGCACCAGGAACGAAGCATTGACCTTTTAAGTATTGGGCTGCTTTGTCCTTCAAAAGTTGCACAGAATTCTTAAGCAGCAGTGCATCCAAAGAGAAACCTAATCTAGTGCACAAATATCACAATATCTGAACCAAAAATCTTATATAATAAAAAATATAAAAGATAAAAGGAGAGAAAACTGAACCTCTTCTTTCTCATTCCTGTTTTCTCTTCTATTCAAGGTAAAGGTGAAGCAAGCTCGTTGCCTTGATATTTGTTATAGTTCAAACGCCAGCTTTGGAAAATGGATTTCATCAAGAACAATCCTGAGCAATGATCCAATCAAAGCACGTTGACAGTAAAGAGGAGTTTCTTTCTCTTATGAGGTGCTACAACATCAAACTAGTAGTTAAGCCAAAGAGAAGCATCGCACAACATCATGCTGTGGTACCAAAGCCCCCCAAGCCCAAGCCATCTCCCTCGTCCACCACATCAGCAATTCTGAGCTTCTCCTCACCGAAGAATAGCTTCTCTAGATTGTATGGCCCCACTGAGGAGGGTGGATCACTCCACAGTACCTTAGCCATTTGCTCATGGATCCTCTCCGAAGCATGGATGGAATCCCACCAGACGTGGTCCTTGGGGCTTTCGCATACTTGGTAGCCGCTCGCTTCTTTCGTCTTCCCACAGCTAAAGACTCCTCTATATGGCCCACTGCCGCAGCAAGCAGTCATCCCATCCTTGAAACCTTTAACCAAAAGAATCAGAATTAAGTCGAGCAATAAACGAAATCGAGTCAAGTAATCACTTGCACTTTGCCGAATAAATTTATTGTGATGTCAGTTATCATGGTCTCTTTGACGATTGATGATAAGGGATTGTTCTCTCAATCAAACAATCCGCTGTCAGAAAGCCAGCTAGATCGATCTAATAAGCATACTTTCATTTTGAAACGATCTCTATGTCGATCAGAGCTAGATTTCAATGATGTGCGTTCCATATTTATGATCCGACCTATTAAATATAATTTATTATATCTAAAATATTTACAAACAAAAAATCATCCTATTTGAAGGCTCTTAATTTATGCATCAAAAGATCAAAAGAATATTTATTATTTCATATTGTCTATGTTATTTATTTATTTTTGATCATTTAATGCATGGGCTAAATATTTTTCAATCACATGACACTCAATATGTAAGTATTTTTAAAATAATAGGTTATATTTAATGGCTCAAATTAATAATATGAGACTTCATGGTGCAACACAAATCTAATTATAGTTAAGGGAACATTCATTCGAGTGTAACTAAGTTAAATATACTCTTTCTCTCTTTATGTATAGAAAAGTAAAAACATAATTTTAAAAAAAATTACCATCCCTTTTCCATTTCTGGACTATTCTCCATGAAACTTAAAAAATAAAAGTATAATTCAATTAAAAAATCAAAAAGAGTTTGCTTTTGTAACCTTGTGCTCATTTCCATCACCATTAAGTATTATCAGAATTTCATATGAATGTTAATAAAACAAGACTATCAAAATTTCATGTGAATTTTAATAAAACAAGATAACTATGAAAATATAACAATCTATATCTATATTTTAATGTAATAAAAGGGGCTATTTAGAATGGTACAAGTGAAACCGCATGCAACTTAAATTATAGATGCATGAACGGTAGCCTATTTGTTTGAATGTTTGTAACTCATATTGTAAGTAGAGTTGCTTGCTAGGTTGTAAGTGAGGATTATCTTATAATAGTTTGTTTATAGTTAAAATTACTGCAGAACAAGTTGTAACCATCTAAGTATCTCGATTAAATTTAAAGATTTTATTTTTTATCATTTCTTTCTTCGGATGCTCTTTCGAGTCCTTCATTGCTGTTGTAAGCCTTACTATCTTTGGAAGAATTCTAATTATCTTCTTTATCTCAAGCTTTACCTCTTTCACTTCATCTTCTCTTTTATTATTGCCTACTCCCTTTACCCTTCTCCTTCACCTTTACCACCCAGTCTCTCCATGGATGCTTGAGTCCACACTATGTTCTCACCACTAGTGGCTTTGATGAAGATTTTTTTTTTTATAGAGGACCTCCATCTCCATTTTCATTAAATACCTTGGCCTAATGTTTGCTTGCAAAGTATTCAATGAAAAAATTATAAGAGATACTTCTCATCATTTTTTAGAACTCTTCTTCAAATATAAGAAGCTGAGTTTTGATTAAATATATGTAGGTGAGGTAAACATGATTCATTTTGGCTGATAAGTTATGGACAAAATCACATAGGGAGTTAAATTTAAGGGACATGGTACCTTTTCTTTTTTTGGTTCCCTTGGCAGTAGAAGCCATGATAATATTGCCAAAGCAAATTGCAATGATGATAATATAGAGAATGATAGTAACATTGAAATCTAAGAATAATAGACAAAAGTAAGAGCCAAAGATACCGTATCTGGATGGATGATGGATTCTATCATTGAGCCAACTATAGAAATCAGAATTAGCATACTTAAACCCTTCAAAAATATGTGCCAGGCTGGTGAGTACAGCTGCCAATGCATTGTTATGGGCCAATGCCAGTGCAGAGACATCCTCAAAACATCCTCCATCTGCTTTAGGGTTTGATGCTCTAAGTGCAGGCAAGCAGCCCAAGGGACACAAGCTCAGAAAACAGAACTTCCTGGCTCCTCCTTCATACAATGCCTAATTAAAGTTACAAAATAACAATCAATATTAGATACATATCATCTGTCTTAGTTGCATAAATTGTTATCGTTATCACATTTATGATCAAATTATGAGAAACACAAAAGATTTGAGATTGCCCACTTGGATTGATCGTGATAAGTTGCCAATCACCATACTGACAAATTCCTCAGGAAGGTATGCGTCACGCATTTTAGGATTAAGTACGTATCCTGACATGTAGTCATTGCTGCCGATGCTAATAAAATATACAGCTTGTGAGATAAACTCCCTTGCTTTCTCATCACCCAACTCTTCCGTCAAGTTGCCCCGGACCTCATCGAAGTTCTTGAGTTGTGTTTGAAGGTCAATTGCCTATATATTATGAAGATGACAAATAAAAAAATAAAAAAAAAACACACACAAGGCACTCCCTTTTTTGTTTCGTTTATTCTCCTCCCCATACCCTTTGCTACCAACAGAGCATAAGGAAAGTTTTGCACTACGATTCTAGAGCGAAGGATAAATACTATAGATTGAAATATTATAGGTTATTTGATTAAGGGACTCACGAGAGCAGGCCAGCGTAATAAGATTAGGAAAACACTTGCTGCACCAAAAGATGGTGCAACAAGTGCATATCGAGCATGCTGATTAATCATGTGCGTATGCCGTCATATGTGCCGAGGCCCAATAAATTTTATCACGCATCGTACGTACGGTGCAGTAAGTCTTTTCCATGAGATTATCATTATGAGTGTGTTCAAATAGATCTTACCAGGCCTTGATTGGTTTCAGGTAGGACACCAGCTCCACCAGACGCGAAATTAGCACCATTAATGAAGGAAGCAGAAGGTTGCAAGAACGGAGGAATGATTGGAAGATTTGCGTACTCAGCTGCAGTAAAGTGAATAAGATGCTTCTTAGGAGATCAGAGCAAACTGAAACCAGAACCTTGGCTTGAATTCTAAATAAGCATGACTTGCAACTACTTGACATAATCCTAAAATTTGATCGCGCATTCATATTTAGGCCTGAAATTTAGTCCAATAGAGAGGCAACAGGCCCAATATTCACAATGATACTGGTTGGGCAACCGACAGAATCAACTGAAATTTTGTATTTGTGCGATTTAAGCCTTCCATCCCGGAGCTAAATGGGTGGGCGAAAAGTGCCCCAAGTCAAGACTTGTTTAGCAGCTGAGTTGGGAACAAGTCAATCAAGACCTGCAAATGGACTGGGTGACCTGTTCCAGTCCCAGGCCAGTTAGATCTAACTCGATCTATTTTTAAAAACTTATAAATTGGGTCGGTTTAAAAATTGGATTCAATTTAAATTATAAAGAACGCAGATTTTGTATTTTTGAATTCGGCTTGGTCAAAATTGTTAAACCTTAATGTTCAATAATACATATTTTGATAATAACAATTCATTAATTAAATTACTAATAGCATGTTTAAACAAGTACGAACGTTCGAAGCAGAAGAACAAAATTGTTAGATACTCATTTAGAACACATATATCAAAGATTGTACTATGCAAATTTGAAGACTCATCGAATGTATCAAGATTCGAAGGAAAAAAGTTTATTTATATATTTTCTTTTTCTTAAGAACCATATGTAAAACTAAGTAGGACATTAAGTGCAAAATCGGATATGTATGGTTGACCGAACCCTATAACAGTTGATCGAACTTGAAAAAACCTTAAACAAATTATTCTCTACTTGGGCCTAGTGGTTGACTAGCATATGTTAAGGCCGTCAACTAGCCCTAGCTTAGGCAATTGATCGGTGGGTTTCTAAATTCTAACAGCCCAATGGTTATATTGTTATATGACCATTGAAGTCATCTAAAAGCCTTAGGTAGTGTTTGATAGGAAAAATGTTATCCATGGATAAGTGTACGGGATAGAATTTATCCCCTGACTATCCCTAGGGATATCCCTTGGCTATCCCATTGATCATATCAAATGCAAAAAGGTAAATCCATGGGATAACCTTTTTTTACTCTTATTTGGAGGGATAACCAGCTATTCCTACATTCTCTAGGGAATAAATTGAGGGTATCCCATGGTTAACCATGGTAACCATGGATTATCCCTTTGGTTAACTTTATTCCCTACTATCCCTTATAGTTATGGCTTTTGGGAATAAGAGGGGATATCCAGAGGATATCCCCTCTTATCCCCTATTTTAAACACTACCTTAACGACCATATTTTTTCATAGTTATATAATAAGGGTTTGGTGGGTGGTTTTATGATATATTTTTGGATTCAAATCATTGAGAAATCCTGGTTTAAGTTTTCTTTAAGCCTTTAATGTATTTAGTAATCTAACCTAAGTTTAGAGTTTTTGGTAAATTCACATCCTTTGAGTGCTTATGTTAAGTGTTCACTTCAAGAGAAGAGTTTTAAAAGCCTTAAATTTTCTGATGAGGGTTATTCTTTGGTTTGGAGAAAAAAAAATCAGAGCAAGATTTGATTTTATTCGAAAAAAAGATTAAATAGTGAAATATCCAAGTAAAAGATGAGTGAACGTAGATCAGAATTGTTGAATCACTATAAAAATTCTCTTGCCTCATTTACTTTCCTGCTATTTATTTACTTGATATTATTTGCATTAATTTTTATTTAAGTTTGTTTTAAATTTTTAAAACTAAATTTATCTCCCCTCTTAGGTTGCCTCTTGAACGTTCTTAAATCTAATTTAACCTGTTTTATACATATTAACTTCTCATTCTAATTATCTTTATTAATTTATTAAATACTTTTTATTTAAACTAATATTCTGTTCTATTTTAACAATTAGGTCTTCTTTCATTTTTTTTACTTAATTATAAAAGTATTTATAATTTATTTTTATTTGGATAAATTCTTATTTATAATGTCTTTAAGTATATAATATATTTTAAATATCATAATTTATAAACTTAAGAATAATCATTTATTTAAATAGAATTAAAAGTTTTTTTAATAAAGATTTAAATTAAATTTAGCTCTTTTTAACCTTACTTTTTTTTAATAGATTCATATTAATTTGATTATCAATTATTAAAATTTTATAATAAAATAATAATTAGATGCTTAACTCAAATACAAATATAATTCAATGGAATTCTATCTTCAATCTCAACATTTTGTGTTTGATCTAACCATACTTTATCCTGAATAGATTCAAATGACACGGTGAACATAAAATTCTTTCTATAAGCTAAACCAGATCTGGCTCCATCAACATAATAAATAGGTTTGATGTGGTCTAAAATCATGACGTGGAGCATAAAATAGGATTAGATCGGGATCAAGCATGATCCTAGAATGACCCTAAGGTAGTGTTTGATAGGAAAAATGTTATCCATGGATAAGTGTATGGGATAAATTTATCCCCTGGCTATCCCTAGGGATATCCCTTGGCTATCCCATTGATCATATCAAATGCAAAAAGGTAAATCCATGGGATAACCTTTTTTACTCTTATTTGGAGGGATAACCAGCTATTCCTGCATTCTTTAGGGAATAAATTGAGGGGATATCCCATGGTTAACCATGGATTATCCCTTTGGTTAACTTATTCCCTGCTATCCCTTATTGAACTGGCTTTTGAGAATAAGAGGGGATATCTAGAGGATATCCCCTTTTATCCCCTATTTCAAACACTACCTAACTCAATCAGTTTGCAGCCGCATTCCTTACCAATAAAATCTACAATCACCCGGCCGTCAGTGAAGCGCCCACTGGACTCGCCGCCAAAGAACCCATTATGCCCATAGGGTGGGTAGTTCGCCTTGTTCTCCGGGATGGTCTCGATGTAATTGTTGTTGCCTGGATCGACAACGGAGTCGCCAAAGATGAAGAACGCCGTCGCCGCCTCCTCTGGGGAGCCTCCGGATGATGTAATGGTGTTCGCCGATAGAAAAAGGGTTAGAAAGATGACCAAGATGGGAGAAAAGGGGGATGGCCTAGCCATTGAGGCTCTAACACTGGTAATTCCTTTCTCTCTCTCTCCTTCTCTAAGTGAAGGCCCAGATGCTGCTGTATATTTGTGAGCTCTTCAAAAAGCCTTGGTTTCATCGTCTTCTCGTAGTGAAGGCCGAGATAACCAAAGGAGTTCATGTGTCTTGTCTTGTTTGGCCTGTTGGAGAATCTCGTCGATTGTTTTGTCAGGGATGGTCGTTTACGAGGAAATAGCATTGCAGTCGCCGGTTTTGTTCTCTTTTGGATAATATTTTATCTGTCGTCTTCGCATTGTGATTGGGAATGAGTGAATGGAAAGCTAATGCACCATCGAAATGGGCTTAATTTGAGCTCCTTTTCGGTTGTATGTTAATGGAAGCATCTGTGTGCAGCCTACGAACGGCTGCATTCCTTTTGAATGAGTTTTGTGTAATGGAGGGATTGGATGGAGGTGTATTGTGGCGCACTGCATCCGCCTCATCTCTATCATGGAAAGATACGAGTAAGAGATGCAACGCATCTAATCAGATTTGATGTTTCTCAATACATCTAATAATTGGATGGATTAAAAATTGAATGTTGAATGCATGCCCCAAAATAAAAGAAAGAGAAAAAAAAAGAAAATAAGAGTGCATTCGAGATAAAGTAAACTCAAAGACATCTATTAATTAAGCATTTAAAGGAAGAATTGATGCAATAGTTTCTTATAACTTGGGAGTAGATTGCTACTATTTGTATTTGGGCAGAATGAATTCTATTTTAAAGATAGCATCATCATCATATGTTTCGAATAGAGTAAAATTATTTTTAATATTTATTTATTAATATTTATTTATTTTATATATGCATAAAATTATATAAAATAGACATATGATAAATAATTTTTTATAAATATTAAATAAAATGAATGGCAGATAACTTCATTATTTTTTAAAAAAACAGCATGAGAATTTATTTATTTCTTAAATATTTTTATAATGAAATATATGGTAGTTAGGATAAAGTTTAGCTCGTATGTACTCGTAAAAAGCTACTCACGATGCAACGGCCTAATGGCCCAAGTGGTAAGGATATTGTATTAAAGAAAATGCTTGCTACAACTGAGGATGGTGCATCAAGCGTGCATTGAGCGTGCGATTGGTTGCGCACCCATGGCACCACATGTGTCGAGACCCAATAGGTTTTGTTGCGTACCACATAAGCGGTGGCACGTGCGCATGGCCAATCTATGCATCCGGTGCGCACTTATTGCACCATCCTTGGTGCAGCAAGTCTTTTTCGTTGGCCGATGGCTGTGGGGTTCCAATGGTATGGGTGGAGAAGAGGAGAAGAGCATGGGGAAAGTAAGGGGATCTGGAAAAGAAAAGAAAGGGAAGAGGAAAGAATAAAAAAAAAAGGAGAGAAAAGAAAAGCAAGGAAAAGAAAAAAAAAAAGAAAAGAAAAGAAAGAAAGAAAGAAAAAAAGGAAAGGAAGAGGGAGAGTGCTAGGACGGCGACGAAGACCTAATGATGGGTTTTGAAAGAAAAATTAATTTTTTGTTTTATTTTTTATTAATTAAATTTTTTTTTTATTAATTAAATAAAAATATGTGAATTGCGTCAGTTAAAAGGGATGACCAGCATGACAGAATAGAACCAGTCGTTAACCGAATTATAAAGTAAGAATTTATCTATATAATTTTTACCATTATTTTATAATTAATAATTGCTTAAAAATTCGTGCAATAAGCTGATTTGATTAATTGGTTGGTTTTTATCATTTACATTTGGGTTAATTGTGGATTTCATGTCATTTTTTATTTTTGGTTTGATTGATAAATGTTGTCTAATTATGACTTATAAAATTTTATTATTTTAAAATTGTGCAAGTTGCAATTTAGCTGATTATTTTGGGATACTTATGTTATGTGATTATAAATTGATTATTAAAATTTTGGAGAAGCATAAAATTTTTAGGCTAAACTACCGAATTAATCCCTGTATATAGTGGTTGTGTCACTTTGGTCCTTGAACTTTAAAAAGTTATAAAAATAATTCTGAACTTTTGTTTGTATCACTTTAATCTTTACCGTTAAATAGAAAAGATGCCGTTTTTTTTATCCTATATGGCAGTATATGTAGCAGCGCATGTGACATCCAAAGTGGCTAAAATAAATTTAAAATCCATAACTAACCCATTAATTCATTATTTAATATTTAAAAAATAAAAATAAAAATAAAAATAATTTAACTCGTTAACGCCATGAATCCTACCCCCCTCCTTGCGAGGATCTCTTTCCTTTCGAACCCCCAACAATCCCCTGCACGAGGACCTCCTCCCTCTTGAACACCCAGCAATGCCCTTTCCCCCATCCCGCTGCGAGGACCTCCTTCCTCCTGAACACCCAGCAATGTCCTCCCTCCTCTGCCATGAAGACCTCCTCCTGGACAGTAGACCTCCTTGAAAACTATATCCAACAGAACTAACAACTCGTTCTTGTTGTCCAACTCTAACCCTCTGTTTGGATGGAGAGAAAACTAGGAAGGAAAGAAAACTAGGAGGAAAAATAGGAGAGAAAATAAAATTTATCTTGTTTGGATGGAGAGAAAAGTCGGGAGGAAAGAAAACTAGAGGAGAAAACAGAGGGAAAAAAGTGGTGGCCCACATAAAAGTTTTCTCTCCGAAACCGGAGAGATTTTGGAGAGAAAACTCAAAAGTGCTCTTTCTTTTTTTTCATTCCAATATTGATCCTTCCAAAAAAAACAACCGATGCATTTTTTAATCAACTATAACAAGGATATTATTGTCATTGTAAATTATCAACTTTTCTCTCCTCTCTGTTTTCCTCTCACTCATCCAAACAGAAGGAGAAAAAATATTTTCTCTTTAATTTTCTTTCCTTCCACTTTTCTTTCTTCCCAGTTTCTTTCTTCCCACTTTTCTCTCCATCCAAACAGAGCATAAAGGATGATTTGAGAATAAATGAACAAGTTATTCGGTATTGTTTGCTGCCATTGATGGTTATTGTAGCAGAAGAGAGCTGCATTCTAAGATCAATAAATGACCCAAGAAGATACTACTTTTCAGCTGGCAGAGGATTGGAATTTTCTATGCCATATGTTTTAGCCAAACACATAAGTTGAGCATCGGGAGGGAGGAGGTCGCATAGGATGGGGGACCAGGGAGGAAGGGGGGGCAAGGAGATTGCTGAGGGTTGGGAGGGAGGAGGTCCTTGCGGGCGGCCGGCCGGCCGGGCGGGGGGGGGGGGGGGGGGGGGGAGGAGGTCCTAGGGCCGATGGGGGCGACGTCTTGGGGATGGAGGAGGTGGGGGCAGGGGGCCAAAGGGAGGGGGAGCGCAGGTACGTGGGCACTCATGGTTAGGGTAAATCAGGGTGAAGAAAGATTATTTTTATTTTTTATATTTTTTAAATTATTAAATAATGAGTTAATAAGTTAATTATGAATTTTAAATTTATTTTTGTCACTTAGATGCCATGTGGACTGCTACATATGCTGACACATAGGATAAAAATAAACATCATCTCTTCTATTTAACGGTATGGATCAAAATGATACAAAACAGAAAGTTCAGAATTATTTTTATAACTTTTTAAAGTTCAAGAACTAAAGTGACATAACCCTCTAAGTACGGGGGTTGATTCTGTAGTTTAGCAAAATTTTTATTTGATTGCATTGATATTTTGTCAGTCATGATTAAATTGAGGTGCATTGATATGCATGCCATACATTGGTTATGATGCATGAGCGCATGAGGGTAGATGCTCTAAGCTGGTCATGTGAGAGCCCCACCATAGGTCGAAAATGTGGTAGTGTTGCCCGTCATAGGCTAAGTGTGATATTGTGAGCCTTGCCACAAGCCAAAAATATAGTAGTATTGGTGCGGACATCAAAGTTTGAAAGAGGCTTCGATCTAATTCAGTATGGCTTTAATTCTTTCATGTGTACTGTAAATAGAGTAATAATTTTACTTCTTTAATTTGAGTCATGTAATTAAAGTTGGTTTATTTCAATTTGGGTTCTTGAGTCCAAGCAGGGTCAAATTGGTTTGTATTTAGTGAGTTTAGTAGTTGAGTCCAAAAAGGTATGAAATTGGGTTCAAGGTAAGCAAGTGAGCTTGAAGATTGGATGCATTCAACCACTCCAACAAATCAATCCAAGGTGGACACACTTCAGCAAGCATTGTAGGGTGTCATGTCAACCTCTTGGTGTACACCTCATCCAGCCATATCACCACATGCCACATCACCAAGGAAAATTCAAATTCAAAGGAGCCGCACATTTTTCTCTCCTCTTTTTAAGCTTAGTTATAAGTTGTTTCAACCCTCCACCCTTATAGCTAGCTTAGGTTGCAACTTTCTATGAAAAGCTCCATATAATTCAAATTTTTAAAAGTTCCTTGGAGGCTTATAAATATTACTCCAAGCTCTTTGTAAAGACAATTTATGATGAATGAAAGTTGAGTTTATTTTCTTCCATTGTGTTGGCAAATGTCCTCCGAGAGGGAGTGGGTGAGAGGCCCTTAGCTACTTCAAGAAAGTCATCTCCACACCAAGATCCATTAGCCATTCTTCATTCCATTCTACCATCCCGTCCCATCTTCCAAGGTACAAAAAGACTCCACAAAGAAGGTCGATCAAGCTACCTCAAATCCGTCAAGCTTCATCTTAATTTCAACCTTCTATTCCTCTTCCTTCATATCATTAATACTCCACCAAATTTTTATGTTCTTAACTCTAATTTGGTTTGTGTAGGATCCCCGGGAATTACAGGTTCCAAAGAAGAAGGTCTTCCGTGACAAGAAACATATACAAGAAGTCCTGCAACTAGAGGAATCTCCTTATCATCTAAGAACTTCATCGTTGAGTGTAAACCTTTCAATCTCTGATATTAATGGCCGGATACCCTCTTTCAACATTTTTCAATCTGAAATATTAGAGTAACTAAGCCTAGCTTATGCGGTTTCTTAGCCACAAAGATCCTTTCTCTTTACTATTTTGAAAGATTCTCATCCAAGTCTAGTTTAACATGCAAATCCCTTTATGAAAATTTCTACTCTTTTACATGAAAATGTAGCCTAGCTTTACTTCATTTTTATTTAGTATTACTATCTCCTCCTAAATTGCATCATTCCACTTCATCCCACATCATGTGTTAGCCGTCACAGGCTGGAGTGTGACATTGTAGGTTCTCCGCCATGGGCTGGAACATGGTTATGATAGTGTAGAGCTAAAAACCATATAGAATTGTATCTAATGTATATCTCATTGAGTCTGAAGTAATTGGATGTGTGTTACATGATTGCATAATGGCATCTACATTTATTGGTTTGGTAGTTTGGTTTTACATAATCATATGAATTTATACATGTATTTATATCATAAAGATTGCATATTAATTACTATGTAAGAAGGTAAATTTTATGTAGGGGTTCTTATTGGACTGTTTAGCTCATTATATTCGTTATAAATTTTTTACAAGGTGATTAGTCCGATAGGATGGAATAGAGTAATATTGCATCTATTGCAATTAGTTAGAAAGATATGAATTTTGTTTTAAATAAATTTTTAAAGATTATAAAAAAAAATAAACTTATGTTTATGATATTAGTGAATATTTATTCATATTTTTAAATTACGATAATTATTGTTTTCTCTAGGCTTTGTTTGGATCTTTGGAGGGAAAGGAAAGGGAGAGTAAAAAGAACAAAAGGGATGGAAGGGAAGGAAGGGTTATTCTTCCTCTCTTGTTTGGAAAGGATGGAAGGGAAAAGAAAGTAATATCAATTATTTTGTTTGGATAGAAAGAGAAAAAAAAAAGAAGAAGGGGAAGAGGTTATGTGATAATTATATCCCTTTAAAATAGGGAATAAAGTCAGCCCAGATAGATCAGAATACAAAATTTGATGCAAAGGAGCAGGCAGGGGTCACCGGAGACAAGATCCAAGGGCCAGAAAGCCGAGCCACAGAAGCAGCAACCCAATCCGCTGCCGAGTTGGCTTCGCGAAATATGTGTCTGGTCTGGACGCATTCGATCTGCCGCAAAATTGCCCAAATATCCAACAAAATAGGATTAGAAAGAGCAGGAGGGCAATTCTGCATCTGGATCCAAGAAATAACCGACATGGAGTCGCCCTCAATGCAAAGCCTCTGAGCATGAAGAACCCGGGCAGCATAAGAAATACCCGCCCAAGCCGCTTGAAGCTCAGTCATGGGGACCGTGGAGTCAAGAGTACCAAAACCTCCGCCAGAAGGTCACCATGAGGACCTCTGATAATAAACGCGGAACCTGCACTTCTACCACGGACACTCCCGTCAAAATTGACTTTGATAAACCCTGGAGGGGGGTTCCCAAGAGATAAAAACCGTATGCCGGTTCGCTGCCGAAGCAGCAGGGGATCCCCAGTGGCCAGAGATATCAAACCAATACGAGCACAGTCCGCCGCCAATAATCTGATCTTCCTTGCAGTTTTACAAAGAGAGATAGTGTCCTCAGAGAAAATAAGCTGATTTCTAGCTAGCCAAATCTGATAAGCTGTGACAGCCCAGAGACATTTCTTATACTTCCCGAGCTCTTTCTTTTACATTCCTTCCAAACAAAGTAATTTATGACCTTTCTCCTTCATTTCCTTTCCTTCCCTTTATTCCCCCAATCCAAATAGTCCTTAATGATAAAGCTTTTGTTAAATATAGTATGAATTGTAACAAGCCTAGCATGGTCTCTAGAATTTGCTCGATGTAACATGATTGAATTAGATGATAAATTTGGGGCGTGAGAGCCTCCATTGGGTTTACACTCCAAGTTAACGGTGCCCAAAAAGGAAAGAGATCACCGAAATTCAGGAAGTTAATAGGAAGCAAAGTAAGTCAAGTGTTTTTTTTTTTTTTATGAAATCAAACTTTGCTATAATATATTTTATGATAATAAATTAAAATTTTTACATAGTGGCTGTGGTTCAGTTGCTCAGTTCCTTTATCATGTTCCTCGTCGGCAGGGATGGAAAACTCGAATGCACATCAATGAAAAAAATGTAATGTTTTGAAAATTGGATCGAACAAACTTGACATTTGGATCGTAGATCAATCAAATAAATCAATTTGATCGAATCAAATGATATTATAATTAATTTTTAATTTAATAATAAAAAATAATTAAATATAAATATCTTCTAACTTTGTTCAATATTTTTATTTTTTTGGCTGAAATAAATGAGTTCTTGCCGTCAAAGTTTCTAAATTAATAAATGACTGATAGAAAAATTGAAGGCATTACTTTTTTTTTGATTAATTAATTTATAATATTCTTTATAAAATATAACATCTTATTAAAATAAAAAATAAAAATTGCTAATTACTTTCCAAAAACTTTTTCTCTTTTTTTTTACTTCTTTTCTTATCCTTCTCAGTCCACCGATCATTTTTGCCTTGATCTCCAACACAACTTCGTTCTCTTTTCTTCATTTTCCTAAATTGATTGTCTTTCTTCTTTTAATATCTATCTCTTCGTTCCCTTCATCACTGCTTGCCTCCTCATCAAATCCATCGCTGAGGCTTGGATCTAGGACACTGATATCCACATCTTCCTATGCTTTCTTCGCTCCGATCTCCTTCGAACTACCATATCATCTCATTTCCGCCGAAGTCATCTCCCTTTTTCTTCATCGTCCGCCTTTTAATCTCTATGGAGCTCAAAAAAATTAACCCTAATTTATTAATTAAAATTACAAGTCTAAATTCAGAATAGTTCAACGAATTTTTTCAATATTTATTAGATTTATATAAATTAATTTTAATAATAAAATTGGATAGAATTAATGATCGATTCTTGAACCGATTCGACCTCTCAATCCGATCCACTTTCTAAATCCATGAAAAAACGGAGGGAGCGAGGGGAAGGCGCATTTTATTCAATCCCCGACAAAACAGAATAAAACAAAAATATGAATCAGAAATCGTGGCGGAAGCACCAGCTTATGTTCTCCCGCCGTCCGCGCCGCTCGCTCCCAATACTTGCACCCTTTTCGACTCTCCGTCTCCTATCTCAAACCCATCTTGATGGCTCTCTTCCTCCCTCTTCCCCATTCTTTGCTCTCAAACGCTCATCTTTTCTTTCCTCCCTTCTCTTCTCCCCCTCCTCACCTCAAATGCCGGGAATCACCGCCGGCGGAGGTCCTTCTTCCTGAGGAGTTCCACTCCAGCAATGATTTCCAATGGATACGCCGGTGGGCGCGCCTCCATGGCCGCCCGGAGGCCCTATAAGAGGATGGACCCGTGCCTCGTCATTCCCCGCCTGCCGGCCGGAAGCCGCTCGCCGTCGTTAAGTTCCTGGGCGGCGCCTTCATCGGGGCCGTCCCCGAGGTCACGTACAGGCACGCTAATCCCTTGCTCTTTTACTAACAAAATCATTTTTAATACTTTTTGTGATTGGATTCTGTTTATTGGCGCTGAGAAGAAAAAAATCACATTTCTTGCTGTGATTGCAGCCATCTGATGGAGTTGCTAGCGAAGGAAGGGTTTCTTGTGGTGTCCGTGCCTTACAATGTGACCTTTGAACATAAGAGAGCAGCGAGCGAGGTCTATGAGAGGTTCCATGCTTGCATGGATATGCTCTTAGCCTCTGGGATTCCTGATGCTGGCATGGCAGCTTCGGATATCTCATGCCTTCCAATCTATTGTGTGGGTCATAGGTGAGTGCAACAATACCTGCTCGCCAGACCAAATTGTACCACTTCTTATGTAATTGTTACTAAAATTTAGTGGTTTAGCCTTCTAACTGTATGATAAAGTGGTTCAATGAAATATACGCATAGATTTTGTGTTACGATAAAAGCTTGCTTATTTGCGTTGCAGCAATGGCGCTCTGCTTCAGTTGTTAGTCGGCAGCTATTATTCAGAGAAGATTCCAAAGGTCTGCTTTTCCGTTTGCTTTAAATTTTAGAATTTGAGAGCATTAAACAGTGAAAGGGAAAGTTACAGCTGGAAATGAAAGGGGATTGTGCATTGTGTTCTTTATATTAATCTGATCATCGTGATGGCTGAGTGTGACAAAAGCTTGATCTCTTTGTTGTGAAAGGCCAATGCTATTATCTCGTTCAACAACAAGCCGGCGGCAGAGGCTGTTCCATATTTTGAGCAGGTACATATCTCTTTCTTTATGTTTTTACAGAAGTTAAACATTGAGTTCTGTCATGAAGTAGCTTTATTCATCTATCGCTTTTCTGTTGGCTTGAGGTTTATTTCAAAAATTCAGGCTTGCATGTCTCTTTTGCATTTTGTAAAATAAAACAAGATGGTAGACCACCTTATGTCACTAAAACAAGCGGGTTATGTCATGTATTTGGAAAGACTTGTGCTCTTCAGGGAAGTCCATCTAATTTACAATAATCTTGTTGTTGTACTATAACTCCGCCAAGGCCGGTCCCAAGCCCGGATAAAGGAGGAATGTTGCGTTAGGTAGCTGACAGTCAGCATAAAACTCTGTCAGATCCCTTAAAACTTGAATCTACTAAATCAAACTATGCGAAGGACTAGACGTCTTGAATGTCGACTTAGTCCTGAATAAAGCAGAGTGAAGAAAGTAGATTCATGTAGCCGACCCAATGTAGTTGGGAAAAGGCTTAGATGAGTTGGGTTGTTGTTGTACTATCATATATCAATGTATTATTAAGGCAAATTCTATCGTGCTTTTATACGTGGGTGATGCTGTAAATAATGAAAAGTCCAATAGCATTGGGGCATTGGATAAGGGCCTGAAGGCATTGAATGGTGGCCTTCAATGGGTGAAATTTAAGCTTAGTTTCTGAAAAAGCATTAAAAAAGTATGGTAGCAGAACCCATTATTCAAAATCAATCAGGTCGTTGAGCTCTATGTTGATACTTGGCAGATACATCTCTTGCTGACACAAAAGCAAGTGTTTGAGCATTTGTTTGTCTGCTTCCTTCTAGAAGATTGTTCAAACCTTTAAGACAACTAGCTTCTAGACTGTTTAGAGGATTGCAACATACTGCTAAAATTTTAAATTTATCATAGTTATAACTAATGGCCTCAGCTTATCTATGGCTGGTGGGATTTATAAATTCTTAGCTTGCAGTGGCAAATGCAATTCAACCATATCAGCCAACCACAATCAAACTGCTTCCTGCCAGATCTGATTATGCAAATCACCTCACCTGAAATAGTTGTTTGATATTAGTGGTCATGAAAATGCTAACATTACTGCTCAAGGTCTACAAGCAACAAGTAATTTAAAAGCCATTTAGTCAAAAGAATTATGAAAATGGAATAACATATAATTTAATATCTTAATAGCATAGTCAAGCTATATCTTATGAATCAAGGGACTATGGCCTTATTTGGGATGGTTGTTAGCTCCAACTGTCAGAAAATAGCTATCTTAGGTTGTTGAATGATGAATAGTTATTGTTAGCCCCTTCCAACAGCTGTCCCAAAGAGGGCCCATATTTTGTAATATGGAACTAGATCCTTATTTTGCTAACAAATCTTGATTTAACATGCGATTTGGATTGTTTAGGTCCATTTTGATCCAAATTGTAAGATCCAAATAATGAATCATGAGACTTCAACAATGATGTCTGTAGCTAACCAGCCCATGTTCTTTAAGCTTCCTTTGGACTAGGTCCACTTTGAATGCTACAATAATTTGCAAAATGTATCGTCTACTAAGGAATCACATGACAAGAACTTGTGATGATCACTTGGTATATCTAATAATGCATTATATTTCTTGAACATATTAACATGAGAAGTACTGAGCTTTATTCTTTTTATAACATCATTGCATGGATGCTATAGCATGATAATAAATCTTTTGGATTTTTTAATCTTGTAATCGATACTATTCTGATACCAGTTTGATTCTGTTTGGCATGGTATAGGAGGTGTATTGTATTGAGACACGACATGCCTTATGTACCATCAGAAGGATAGTACACTATGTTTTTCTCTTTTTATTTTTTTATTTTTATTTTTTTTATTTTTTCTTTAATGTGGTATACTCAAATTTAACAATGTTTTCTTTAAATTTATAGTGCCCTTCTTTGGAGTACTTTATCAATAATGCAAATATAACAAACAAACAACTAGAAAAAAATATAATAAACATATAATAGATAATACATACCAACATCTAATATTTGGTGGAATGTCTATGCAAGTCGTAGTATTATCAAATATGTGCCTGACTCATAAGGGGCAAGCACAAGTGTTAAGTACTTTTATATCCTAAGGTGTGCCTAAAGCGCGAGATGTAAGGCAACAAAGGTTAGGCACTTCTTATACCCTAGGCAAGGTGCCTTCATTTAGGTCCAGATGAAGCAAAAAAAAAAAAAATCTTTTGATTTGCTTGAGATACAAGAAAAGCACACCTTTCTTCATAAGCTATATTTAAATATTTTTTTAAAAAATCTATTATATTTATTAGGCTATGTTGACTTTATTTTTGATCATCTTATACATAATTATTTTTCTCACCTCATAAAAAATTAAAATTAAAAGATAAAGACATGAAACACTAAAAGTTATGCTATTATTCAAGAAAGAGATGGAAAGACATTAAGGGAATTACTAATTTCAGTTGAGAAAGAGAGGCTTTTCATTGAGTTAATAGACTAAATACATAATATTATGATCTTTTTAGCTTTTTTCTATTATATATTAGAAATGTTGTTTATATAAATTATTCTATCATTTATTTTAAAAATATGCATCTTACTTCACTTAAATGCGCGCTTGCACTTTATACCTTTCCTAGGCTTTAAGAGCCTTTGCAATTAAGTGTGCCTAGTACTTTTAACAACACTAATCACTCGTAGACATTGGGGTCTTACTCGTAGTTTGGGCCTAGGAGTCCAACTTAGCTCTTATGAGCGTCACGAGTCCACTCCATTGAATCATTATATCTAACTCTTTTTGATGCCTCATCATCTTACCTTTAGCGTGTAGCAAGATACTGGCCTAATCATATAAAGATTGTGCCGACAAAATGCATTCCATAAACACCACAAGACTGTGATATTGGAATGTAGTAGCTATTTGAAGTGCTTGGATGTAAGATATCTATAGAATGATACATTAGATAAAGGATACCTATGTCTATATCCATTAGAATGGGGGTCTTAGTCAGTTAGTATGGAATAGGATCTAATGTGGGAATCCAATTTAAAAACATCCAGAGATTCTACTCTGCATGTCAGATCATTTGCATTAGCAGCTTCGAGTCCTGAATGACTTTGTGGGCTCCATCTTTTGTAAGCAGTAGTGTTCTTGTAGGCTCTATCATGTCACATCTCTGGTCCTATCCTGTATAACATGAATGTACTGGAATCATCAATGAATTGAATATCATAGGGTCAAGTTTTCTATGTGGCTTCTTGGCATACTTTTCTCATGTTTTTTCCATTTTTAGCTTATTGAACATGGAAAAAAAATGATGGAAGGATCCATGCCTAATTTTGGGCTGAAATCCAACTCATTAGGCTAAAATCAGCTGCAAAATAGAGGAAAATCAAAGTTTTTTTTTTTCAAAAAAAAGAGAGCACTAAGAGCTCATGGGAGACTATTAGACTCCATTTTTCTTTTATTCCCATAACACACTCGTGACCCACCCAGCCATAGAACTGAGCTGAATCGGCTTATACTGTGCTGAACCAAGCAGTTCGGTATGGTTTAGGGTGGTACAAGGCAGCTTGGGCCCTATGCTCTATCAAAACATTGAATTGACCCATTCGCTATCAGTTTGGTCAAGTATGCCTTGAACTGGTTCGACCTTCCCTAGGCACTACCTATTGACTACAACTCCATAGGAGTATCGTCATATATGTATACCTGCATTTATGGGGCCCTTCATTTTTCTTGCCATCACATTCTTGTGGCATAAAATATTTTTTGCATATTGGTTTTCATTGTTCAAAAATAGAGAACCATGCAGATTCATGATTAATTGAAGCCATGAAAGCTCAAGTATAATTTTAATCAAACATACTTTGGATTTTTTTCAATAGCAGCTTCACTTTTTCTCTAGAGCATGTATAATTTGTCCTAACGGAACTTCATGTCCTTTTATTCGAAGCGAATTATGGTGAATGAAGTTTCTTGTTCCTTATATTATTTTAGTAATTTTTTTAAAAATTCTGCCTAAAGCATGTGCTTTTGCAAGGTGTTTAAAATGTCTGCTATTCAATATGTGTATTTACTTTCAACACGTGGTTATATTTTTCACTGAGATCTGATTTTATGCTTGAGTTTGACAATGTCACCAGTCCCTCGAGACTTCTCTATTTTAATAAATTCTATATGCTAAGTATCTTGGAAAACTCTGGTGCAGGTAGGCCCCATAGTTAGCCAAGTTATGCCTCTAATGGAAGCATCTCCTATGTACTCTTTGGCTAGGAATGCATCAGGTATTCAATATGCATCCAAAATTTCCTTATTTTTAGTGTCAATAAGTTGTGATAGCATGTCTTGCTTATTATCTAGACTATATAATGATCTTGGTTGCTATCTTTCATGTCTTGAAGATGCTGGTCTGATAGAATGTTATTATCAGGGTAAAACATGGCAAGTTAATTAGATTGTGTAGGCTATTGACAACTCATTTATTTAAGTTAGATAAGCTATTTATGTTTTATACAAGGTAATGATGTATATCACTTCTGTGGACCTAAAGCCTTTTTATCTTTATGATGGGGTGAATAAAACATCATTTTGTTTTTTGATTTTACTCTATGTTTTCTTTGTACTTGATGAATTCCCAAGTTATCACATTCCATGGAAGTTGGAAAAGCGACTAGGCATAAAGTAAAATTATAGTGAATACTATATATGTTGTTGCTTTTCTTTATATGAAAAGTTTGAAAACAGAAGAAGCTGTGCAATCTTTTCACAAGGTTTAAAAACTTGGATTTGGTTTCTATTGGGCATGTTGATATTTGGCTTCAGCTGTTTTAGCAGTTTCTGAATTTTTCTTATAAAAATAAAAAATTCAAAAGCAATTAGAGATATAAAAAGATAACAGAAGTAACAAAAATTATACACAATATTAAATTATTTTGTGATGCATAGGTTCTTTACTTGTGTAGTGTCCACAGTTTTAGGCTGAAGTTAATCTTTCATATCAGTAGAGTTCATAAAGGATACTTGTATTTTTGAATAGCATACATTTATATTATTTACTTCTTGAAATTTAGTTGTTTGGAAACTTTTCATATTTATCAATTATAAAGCTTTTCACTGCCTGGTGCATTCAAATATTTTTGTCATTTTCAGTAGAATTTACAATATATTAAATTTGAGCATTTCTTTCTCATAGTTTTGAGGTTAACTGACTATTTAATTAAATTCATGGAGTTTAAAATGTGAAATTTATGTTCTTTATATAAGGATGTCATTGCTGTACATGATAACGTTTTCTATTTTTTTTGCATTACTTTTATAAATAACTGTAATAAGCGCCTTGTCAGAGGTCTTGGCTCATCATGGGTTGTGCCTGTCATCTATTGCCCTTTTAACTCAAGAATATAAATGAAAAAGAAAAACAACCAAAATTGACACCATATGGCCAATGCACTTAAGAAAGAAAGAAAAAGAAGAAGAAGAAATAACCCCAATATGTTAATAAGCACCAATAAAACTTCCAGAAAAATTACCTATATCTATTTTCAGCCAACTTTGATTGAAAGTGGCCAAAAATATTGAACTGAATTCAGACCATGTTGTTTAGATTAGAACTAGTAGAAACCGATCTGATGCATCCAAAACAGATTGGTTCTGAGCAAAATTTAAGAACTTAATGTCTATGTTTGAGTTAAAACAAGGAGAGTTTATGTGACTGTTTTATTATGCTTTGGTTGTGAGTGTAGACTAGATTTTTCAATGTATTGAGAAGCATACTTTTGCTAGTAAGTATCTACACAATATGTTCGCAGCATATAGCTTGAGGAATGTTTAATTGTAAGTTTATATGGCTCCAATTTTCACAACATATTTGAAGCATGTGGATAAAAGGATGATTGTCTTCTATACCAGATTATTTGCCCAGCTGGTTACTGGAATAGTCTTCTGGTCTATAGGCTAGGCCTGTTGCCTAGACTGTCTGGGTTGACTGATTGCAGGCTGTTCTGCAATATCTGAAGAGTCGAAAGGAAATAATTTGTGTAACTCCTAATTGCTGATCAAATTGAAATGACTTTTTTATGGTTTATGTTTAATCCAAACTTAATTTTTGGATGGATTTCAGCCTCTGTAACTATTAAAAATAGTAAAGTTTACTCCAAACATTTTATTAGGTTAAATTAATAAGATGATCTAACAGTAAACAAGGTCAGTGATTTTGGTAGACGGTAAACTAACCTGAGCTTAAGTGGTGAAGTTTTAACGAACATTTGGCAGTCTAATTAATCATAACTTCAAGGCACAATTGAACAAATGCACAATAAACAAGATAATTTGTTGCTTGTGCTTCAGAGATAACATGGTTTGTAAACAAGCTCACTTAATTCCATGCATGCTTTATAAAATTTGAACAAAAGTTATCTGTTCTCATGTGCTTATATGGTGTTGATTTGACTTCCTAGGAGATGCATGGAAGGCCCTGCTGGATACTGCTGTCACATTGATACAGGATATAGACCAGGAAGCCATGGTATCTTTGACTAAATTTGTTGATCATTACCATCGGTCATGAATCAGGTCTGATGGCAAACTTACAGGCATGGAGTTTCGAACTTCTTATCTTCTCATCATTTTGTAAGCCAATTATTGCATGTATTGCCTTCAGGTCACTCAAGGTATATCAGAGTTCAAGCCCACGCCCTATGAAAACCGTGATTTTTTCAAGAAATCATACAGTGTGCCTCATTCATTGCTGGTATTTCCCTCAATGCTCATTTAATTTAGTAGCTCTGTTGGTTCTATTGTTAATTTGCTTGGATTTTTTTAGGTAAAGTTCAATATTGATGCCATTGATGAGACTGACCTCCTTGAAGACTTATTGAGACCTCGTGTGGAATCTATAGGTGGCACACTAGAAAAAGTTACTTTGTCAGGAAACCATCTCACCCCATGCATACAGGTATGAATGTGTAATCATCATCTCAGTTTTCCCATAATTGTAATTTACTCATAATGAGAGCTCAAGTCCGCGTCAACACTCAAGAAAAAGAACAGTCTAACAGTCACATCCTACCCATTGGATGAGCTGACATAGAACCATCTAATTTCTAATTTACCTACATATTATTCAAAAGAGTTCCATTTATTTTTTGTACAACCGATATAGTGAAATTTTTGTTGTATCTCCTCTTTTTTGAAATTAATTTAAACTTTGTATCAATAGTACAATTCTTGGGATGAGCTCACACTTATTAACCAATATGCAGCTGATGGCTAGAGTTTCAACTTCTCTTGTTATTTAACATGGGAAGGTGTTATTAAACTTGCACTGTGTAAATCCTCAAGTTCACTTGAATTTTAATGTTACACAGTTGACTCTACTGTCCTCTAACATCTTACATCCGCATTTTGACCTTGTTTTATTAATGTTCGGTCCTCTCCACCAACCATGATCTTTCATCATCCTCATTGAGAAACATTTGGTTGGAGAGGATCAAGGTGTTAAGTTAGTACCTTGTCAATGGAAGTTTGGATTGCTTAATGCCAAATTTAAAAAAGAAAGCAACCGAAAGAACTGAATAGCCTACTTTGTTAATTAAAAAAAAGTTAAGCCATTATTGATAGCTGGACAGGAAAAAAAATGCTGGTCAAATTAACTAGTGGATATATTTTAGTGGATGTTTGTTAAGGAGCAAGACGATTTGAGACTGCAATGGACTTTTATGGATTCTACAATCATCTTTATGGAGATCCCTGCCAATTTGTTGGGTTGACATTTAACTTAAACGGTAGGTTTATGGGCAAAAATGCGCATAGAAATCTAGTGGTTCCACTGGAGGAGTGAAATATCAAGTATTATGCTTGTGCCAGCATATCCCTGCAGCACTTCATTGTGCTGTGCTGACACTTCAGCATGTGTTAGCGCAGAAAGATGTATGGCTTGTGCACTAAGTTACATACCATGCTAGCCACTTTGAATTGCTCTGTCAAAAACGTGATGTGTAATTGGGCATCTAAAGAAAGTTTCCATAACATATCCTCCAACTTCATTGAGCATGCATAGGTTTCTAATTGTACATTCTCATCAATTGTCATCCAGGAGTGGCAGGTATAAATTTAAGGATTTTCTCGCACCACCATTGTTTTTTGTTATATTCTACTTTGGAGCAACCTCCTTAACTGACATATCGATTCTGAAGTCCATGATGACTGATTGCAAAGTGATGCATGTATATAGAGAGTCAACCAGTCAGCTGACAGGTTGGCAAAGCATGCTGTATCTCTTGCTCAGTTGACGTGGACATGTAATTTTCCTAGTGACTTAATAGAGCTTGTTGGGCGCATTTATAAATGCTAATGTAGGGTCTACACCCCTTTTTCCTATGAAATGGAGAACAAAAGAAATCGTAACTAGGAAGTGGGAATAGGGGCACCCACTAACCTGACATGATACCGTACTGAAATATAGAGTTTAGGTCAGAAAGTGGGCCTGATATCT
Organism: Calamus simplicifolius; assembly: GCA_900491605.1. NCBI lineage: Eukaryota > Viridiplantae > Streptophyta > Magnoliopsida > Arecales > Arecaceae > Calamus > Calamus simplicifolius. The sequence continues at coordinate 400,603 of UESW01001310.1, forward strand.
GCTGAGCTGAATTTGGGTCTCAACATCAAAATTGAAGCCTTATTGGGTCAGGGTTTCAGTGATAGCTGAATCCTGCATGAAACTTGACTTGATTTTATACAATACTTGTTTGTTCATGCATAATCTTTTACATTTGCTTCATGACAATCAAGAAACAATTCCCATCTCCCTTTCCCTTTCTAGGGTGCCTTAAGATTGTTCCTTTTATGGTGAAGACAACAACCACACCACCAATGAACTGTGTGGTGGATGGCATGTCAACAGTTAGTGGCTGTTCTCTTCTCTGCCTCATACGTCCTCCCGCCCTTAACTTTTCCCTTTATTTCCCTCACAGTCAAGATTGATCTCAAATTAGCCCAATACATCTCGGATAACAATAAGAAATCTGACTATTACCAGATTTTTTTCCAGTTCAGTAGTGGACATGGTTGCAGGATAGAAATTGGGCGTGTATTTGGATTTGATGTATATAGTCAGGTTGAAGCCAAACCTGATCCAAAGTTGATCCATTGACATACCAAATAAATCATGTTTTTTCATTTTCTATTGGAAGGTGTAATTAGGCATACCATAATTAAAAAGCGTATGAAGAGAATTCAATAGGAATGTGAGGACATTGGATTAATGCTTCATGCATATATCAGCAAACATCAAGTGTCATGTCATGTATGAAACTTCCACACTGGAAAAATTTACTTAACCACCAACATCACCAGGCCTTTTTCCTTTTTTGATTCTCATTTGCGACTCTTTTTATTAAAGAGCAATTGACAAACCTTCACAATAGTATCACTGTAATGCTAGGAGCAATAGCAGCGGCATTTGAACACCCAAGGAATGTTTCTGTTGTTAATTATTTATGACCATGTCTGTTTGCTGGTTTTCTAAAATAGTGAATACAGCAGAGTTGCCACCGATATTCCAGTTTTCTTTGAGCTTCAGCATTGGTCATCTTCTCTTTTCGTATCAAAGAGATGCAGAAACATCAAGAAAAATGACGTTTTTATCAACTAATTACCTTAAGAACTTCTATTGCTTCATTTCTGTTTTGATCAATGCATTTTGTTAGAATTACCATGACATGGAGTCATTCTTATTCTGTTGCTCCATGCATTGCTAAACGCTCTGGGTTACCTCCTGACCATCATTCTTTCCCTACCAGGACTTGAAATGGCAAGTGGGAAATCAGTACACTCCAGCAGATGCTATAGCCCAGGGCTTAAAATCCTTATCCCTCAATGACACCAGAGTTCTGGCCAGAACCATTGCAGATTGGCTCAAAGGCCTCGATCAGGAGTGAGAAGACACATGTATTTAAGGCAGAAAGTCATAGTTTGTATACATACATAGAAATGTTCAGAACAGTAGGTTTAAATTATCATGCAGTTGTAATGAAAGATATGTTGTTCCAAAGTACTCGGAACCATATTACAGAGCTCAGCTGTCATGACAAATGCTAGCAACTGTGACCGTTGTTTGTCACCAGGTAATTAATTGTATGCTTTCATCTTATGAATGCTTGTCCCCCGGGATCCGCTAAAATAGATTTCCCACGCGTTTTTGTGCCTTTGACGCTTAAGAAGTCTAGTTTGTACGATTTCAGTTTTTTATATTACCATACGCGTTGTTTACTTGTTTATTACAATCTTTAGCCCAACCTGATAAGAAAACGACACGGAAGCTAGACTTTTGGATGCTCGTTAACGCTACTCTCGTCAGGGAAATAATGCTCTAGAAGTTTTCTAATTGTTAAATAACCTCTCTTTTCTCGACATTAAGATCCTTTGGTCTAAATCTTCCGGTCTACTAATTTTATGAGCCAGTCTGCTGTCATCGAATGACTTCAAAAAAACATAAAATTGAATGATGCACCGAATTTGCTTCCTATTTTCCAGTTTTGAGTGACCTTTACTGCGTTCGAACTTGCTAGATCACCAACCATGTGCTCATAATTCTCGGGCCCTCTTTCGGCAGTAGAAATCCTCGCTGCCGGCATCCAAGGTGGAAGGAAAACAAAATTCTATCAACCTCCCTTTCTCTCCCTCTTCACCCTTCTCATTCTACCACTTGCCCGTTATTTTAGGCTTCAAGTACAAGGAATTAGCGTTTCGCCTAAAGAGATTTTTCACTTCCACCATCCTTTTCCTTCTGTACCAGAAAGCAATTTCGTTCAGACCTCCCCTCCTCTTCATGGACTCGGATTTGATTTGCTGAACGTCATATGTAAATTCTTCCGAAACTATACGCGGGCTGAAAGATTAAGACACAGAATATTTTGTACATAATCAATACAAAGAGATTTCCATTCCAAGTACTAACTCCACTCGTTTAATGAACAGGAGCCTTTTAACAAGGCAACATACAAGAGATCCTCACAATTGAACACTACGGCCTGGATCAGGATCAGGAATTAATCCAAAAATCCTTAAAAAAAAAAAAAACTCCTTCAAGCTATGACCACTTCCACAGTCTTGTTCTTAGGCTCCGGCGGCGGGAGCTTCTCGACAACGACGGTGAGCACTCCATTCTCGCACTTGGCAGTGATGGCGGCAGTGTTGGAGTTGTCTGGCAGTCGGAATTTCCTCAAGAACTTGGGTGATGCCCTCCGCTCCAAGCGAAGGTACTTGCACCCTTCCTCTTCTCCTTCCTCTCTCTTTCTCTTCCCATAATTGCTCTTTATCACCAGCATCTTCTCGTCCTCCTCCAATGTCACCTATAGCCACAAGATTAGTATGTGTTCTCTCGGTTTATAACCAAAATTTCCCATTTGGATTTGTTGATTTGATACCGAAAAGAACGAACTCCTCGCAACGTACCTGGATGTCGTTCTTGGAGAGGCCGGGGACGTCGAGGAAGAAGGTGTACTCTTTCGTGGTCTCCAGAATGTCCACGGGAACCCCGCCGAAGCCTCCCTTCTCGTCGGCGGCACCACCGTGGGCTCCCCTGTGGCCGTCCTGCGGCGAGGCGACGGGGAGACGAGCTTCTCCAGCATCTCGGGCAGGTGGAACAGGTGGCTCACCGCCGTGTCGAAGAGCACCGACTCCGCCACCGGACTCATCTTTCTCTTCTTCGATCGAACGAGAACAGAAGGAAAGTCTTCTTCACCCGGATGGTGCGTCTCTTCCAATCGAAGGATGGCGGTGAGGGAAGCGGTGGTAGTTGATAAAAAGACGGAGGGGAATGTTCGAGAACGATCGGCAAGGGAGTAGAAGGGGAGGGGATATGCTGCGCTGCCCCCTGAATGAACCATCCAGAACAATCCTGATCCCTCCAGGTTCGAGGAGGTGGGCACCAGGCCGTCAGGGAAAAAAACTGGTCTAGCACGGCACGTGGCCCACGCCGTGCTGGGAAAGGCACTGCTCTAACCTTGTCAAGAGGTCCTACCGAACCCCAATTCTTTTTTTTTTTTTTTTTTGTATTTTCTTGTTTCCTGGGTTCACACGAATAAGAGGCACTCATGCCGATGGCCAGGGTCACCGGCCTCTCACTAAGGTTGTTCGGCCATCGATGATCGCCTAAAGCCAACATCATGTGACCTTTCTCTCTCTCTTTCTTTTGTTTCTCTCGTAAGGGTCGTGACGCTATTACTGTGCCGATAGCACGATCGATCACCATCAACCGATCAGACCGTTACCGGATGCTCTCGGCGCCGATGAGATCGTCGGTCGCCTCCTAGGTCCAACGAGACGACAGGTACGCCGTCAGGCCTGGACTAATGCAGGAGCCGAAGGCTCCCGCCCAGGAGAAGGGTCGTGACCCTCTCCTCCTCTCTCTCATGCTCAGTCCCTCAATAGATACTCGTCCGACACTGATGGGTTCGTCGGCCGCCTCCTAGGCCCCGAGGTGGCAGCACACCGCCGAGCCTGGACCAATGCGGGAGCCGATTCGGCTCCCTCCCAGAAGAAGGCCGCCTTGACCATGGCCCTCTCCTCCTCTCTCTCTCTCCCTCTCCTCTCCCTCTCCCTGGCCTCTCCAGGCCCTAACCATATCATGCTCTCTCTCTCCTCCTCTCTCTCTCTCTCTCTCCCTATCCCGTGCCGATGAGCCGATTTTTGAGTCCTAGTACTGCATGGCTATAGTATCGTGCCGTGCAAGTCCGATTCGGTTCGTATTGGCCCATGGGCGGCATAGTCCGATGCCCATCTCTATATTCGACTGAGCCTCCGATCGTCTTACCGCCACCTCTCGTCCCATTTTTTTTCTTTTTTTTTTTAAAAAAAGAGCTCCGATGTATTAGACGGAATAATTGATTTATCAACCTACTAATCAAATCATGCGCTTGGTGACACATTAACTATTTCATAGCATGGATCTAATATTTTTAAAATATAAAAAAATTAAATTATAATAGCTAAATGTTTAAGAATCAAAGTAAACACATTTCTTTCAATTGAAACAGGGTCGTTTGGTGATGGTTGAAAATAGGAAAATGCTGAAATAGAGGGGGTGAACGGAGACAGCGGCTGGCAAAGGATCGAAGCCTTTAATCGGGCGAACTCGCCCTGTGTGGATTTCACCTGATCCTTCTCTGGCAATGGTGGAGGAGCTCTTGCGATGATTTCCCGAAGTCATCGAGCTGCCGTACGACGAAACTCAGAAGGAGACTGAAGTATGGCCGGCGATGGCCTTATAGTTCGGTCTTTGGGCGGAGGGTCCCAGCTGAAGCTATTGTTAGGGTAATCCGACGACCGAGGGTGGGGGGGTTGAAGATGGAGGTCTCTGGTTACGATCTGGAGGAAGGCTTCATCCTTCTTCGTTTCACGGAGACAGAGGACCGAGCTCGTGTTGCAGGTTTGCCGTGGACTGTCAATGGCCAGGCCTTGGCCATTGAATCGTGGAGGCCACAGTTTGTTCCAACATCAGCGGCGATCCAAACCGCAATTGTCTGGCTTCGTCTCCCTCAGCTGCCAGTGGAGCTTTGGGGAAGGGAAGCTCTGCATCACATCACCAGCTGGGTAGGGAACTTGTTGCCTTGGATAACTGCACAGACCAACACCGGCGACCTGGTTTTGCCCGAGCTGCTGTCCATATCAGTTTGGCACAGCCACTGCGCCCGGGTGTGCTGGTGGTCGGCCCTGAGGGAAACAGATGGCAGAGGTTTGTGTATGAAAACCTCACTGTCGTATGCCTCAAGTGTGGATTATTCCACCAACAAGGGTCCATTTGTGCGGCCGCTGGTGACGGAGCATCGACGGAGCTTGAACATGAAAATGTTGGCAACCAGACTTTGCTGGGGGAGGAGGAGGTCTCGGCTAGGAGACACCTCGGTCCATGGATCCTAGCTGTCCGGCAATGGCTTCCCCCATCACTACCGGGGAAGAGGGAGGATGCCATGGTGCGGGAGAAGGGAAAGAAAGTTTTGACTAAGGCTGAAGACCCTGTGCTGGAACCTCCTCCTGTCGGTGAGGCATGGCTCAAACCGGCGAAAATTGCCCGACGGCGATCCCCGCTCCGATCGTCATCTTCGGAGATTGTGGGGGTATCAGGACTATGCGCTACCAGGGGATGGGGCTTTGATCTGCTGGAGGTGGAAGTCGACATACCACTATCTAATCCGACGAAAGTGCCTGGGCACCGTTTGAAGGATTGCTTGAGAGCTAGCTCGAGCTCTCGCCATTCCAAACGACCCAGATCTCCTGTGCAACCGAAGCCTCAGAGAATTGGCACAGAGAAGGGGATTGGCCAGCACAGATTTGGGTCTGATGGGAGTCTGAACTTTCCTAGGAACAAATCTGTGGCCGGCACAAAGAAGGGAATTGGCACGGAGGAGAATATGCTCGGATCCTTTGTCTTCTTGGCAAGGGAGGTTCGAAAACCTATCTAAGCCAGTTGTCTAAGCATGATTCAGAAAATTAGAAGGGCTCTAAATCTCCAGTGCCGGAGTTTGCTATGCAGTCGGTGCCGCTGGGTCCGACTCACGAGGAGGCTACGGGGAAACTATGACAAGCTATCAGGGTTCTGATGACAGAACCCGGATGATGGAGGACCTATCCAAGGGGTTGGCGTAGAGTTGACGGAAGGGGTCATAGAAGTGGCCCTTTCTTCTTCTATGGAGCCATGACCAGGATCCTGATCTAAAATGTTCGAGGCACAGAAAAACCTGCATTTTGATCGACATTTGGGAGACTAATTAATCAGCACCATCTAGATATTTGCATTCTGCTGGAAACCCGATAATCGAGCAGAAGCTTAGAACGAACCAAATGTCATCTTCACACCATGAGGAGCACCTATGCCATCGAATCTAGAGGGCTTTCAGGTGGCATCCTAGTTTTATGGAAACAAGGCCTGGTGAGGGTTGATGTGTTTTATCATTGTGAGCAGTAGGTAGATTTGGTGATCTCGGATCAGGTAGGTGACCCATGGCTTCTGTCTGGTATATATGCGAGTACAGAGCATAGGGTGAGGCAGAATTTATGGGAGGAAATCTCTAGATTAGTTTTCCAAGGCATCCCATCTTTCGTTGTGGGTGATTTCAACTGTATTGTTGGCCCTCATGAAAATATGGGAGGCAGACAGTTTATGGACAACATCGATTCTAAAGAGTTCAGAAAGTTTATAGCCAAGACTGGCCTGATTGACCTTGGCTTCACGGGCTTCCAATTCACCTGGTGTAATAATAGGGCCAGGGTTGCCCGTGTTTGGGAGAGGATTGATCGGGCCCTCGGATCAGCGAATTGGATGTAGCGATTTCTCATATTCCAAGTCCATCACTTTTTGAGGATTGCATCTGACTATTATCCGTTCCTCATCACCACTGATAGCATAAGTCTACCGAGATCTCCTTTTCGCTTTGAGAAGCTATGGACCTTCTATCCTAGATCCTGGGATCTGATTAGAGATTTGGAGTATGCCTATTTGTGGGGATGCGAGATATCGGATGTCCCAGCATCTGGAGCTAGCAAAATGCAGACTCCGTTGGTGGAATCAAACGGAGGTGGGCGATATTTTTAGGCAGCTTGAAGAGGTTGAGGCTAATATTGCTGAGCTCCAAAGGAGGGAGGTCTAGGAGGGGGGTCTTCATGATGCTGATCTTGGGAGACTGCGCCTTTTTCTCTCCTCTCACCACTCTCTCCTCAGATAGCATGAGACTTTTTGGAGACAAAAATCTCGTGTCCAATGGATTAAGGAAGGCGACCGAAACAACAAATTTTTCCACCAAGTCACTATGGTCAGGAGGTCAGCCAACCAGATTCGGCAGCTGAGGGAGGACAAGGGTACCATGCTGACTGACAGCGATGTGATTAGAGATGGATACTCCAGTATTTCAGATCCAGGTGAAATCCGACTCTTGGGATGGTTCTATTATGCACCTTCTCTGATCTGCAATCAGAGTCACTGAACAGAAAAACCTAACCCTCTCCTGCTCTGTGTCCTACCTGGAAGTGAGGGATGCTCTTTGGTCTTTAGGGAAGGATAAAATGCTTAACTCAGATGGTTCCCCCCCCCCCCCCCCCGCCCCTCCCTTTTCTTTAGGAGGTATTGGGCTATTATTGAGGGTGAGGTAGTGGAGGCGGTTCAGGCTGCGTTCCATTACAACATCCCTACTAACAGGAAGAAAACCTTAGTTACTCTTATTCCTAAAAGAGCTAGAGTCTCCTCTCCTTGTCATTTCCGACCAATCAACCTTTGTACCATCATATACAAAGTTTGTGCCAAAGTGTTGGTTGAGCGACTACAAAAGATGATACCCCATCTTATCGGCCCTGAGCAAGGAGCTTTTGTCAGAGGTTATGGGTTCATTGACAATATCCTCCTTGCTCAGGAATTTATGCATGATCTCAGGCATGCCCCATCTCGGAGGAGCCTTATGGCTATTAAGCTCGATATGGAGCATGCTTATGATCGGATGAGCTGGCATTTCATTAGGTGGAACCTTCACGAGTTTGGGTTTTCAGACAGCTGGATAAGGTGGACCATGGACTATGTGGAGGGGCCTTCTTTTGCTATCCTGGTGAATGGTATTGTAATAGATTTCTTTCCTTTGACAATTGGTCTCCGTCAAGGGTGTCCTCTGTCCCCCTACCTGTTTATATTATGCACTGATGCTCTATCTTGGACTCTGGATGAGGCGGTTCAGCGTTCTTGACTGGAGCCATACTGGGTTGCCCCAGGAGCTCAGCCTCTATCCTATCTTCTTTTTGTAGATGACTGTCTTCTAATCGGATGGGGTTCTATTCAGAATGCTAGATCTTTTGCTTATGCTATGGAATCCTATTGTCGGAAGTCAGGCCAGCTTGTAAATTTACATAAATATTCTGTCATTCTCAGTCCAAAATGAAATCAAGAGTTAAGTTGAAAATCTTGACCACCTTGGGGATCCCAGAGCAGCAGGGAATTCTGACATATTTCAGTGTCCCTATGACTAGAGATCGTCTGCGGATGTTGGAGGTTCAGCCAATGGTACGACGAGTCCGTGATCGTTTGGAGGGATATCAGGCTACCTCACTCTCCATGATGGGTAGAGTCACTCTTATCAGGTCTATACTCAGCTCCATTCCTGTCTATCTTTTGGCTAATACTATGGTTCCCAGATCTTGCCTAGCTAAGGAAGTTGGAACAGATATTCCACAATTTTCTATGGAGGCATAGATTGGACAGTCATAGTGTCCATCTTCTAGACTGGGATACTATCTGTCGCCCTATCAGAGAGGGAGGTCTCGGGATCCAATCCCTTGTGGCAAGGAGGGAAGCATTAATTTTTAGGCATGCCATGAGATATATTCTTCAGCCCAGCTATTTGTGTAGCAGAATGATGAGGTCATGGTACGGTATTTGGAGTCAGAGAGTTCAAATTCAGCCGACCAGAGGTTGCTCCTTCATCTGGAAGGAAATCTACGCCTGCGCTCCTATTGCGATGGTCCACGTCAGATGCTTAGTTGGTGACGGAACTACTATTGATGTTATTCATGATGCATGGATATCTTCAATCCCCTTATCAAGGTGGCCGACTTATGTTAATGTGGAAGTTGCTAACAATCTCAGAGTCCATGATCTGTTAAGGGAAGATGGCAGGACCTGAAGAATCCAGGAACTATTTAGGCTGTTTGGGTCCCAACTGGTTTCTCAGATTCTCGCCGTTTCAATTCCTCTTCATCGAGAGCGTGACCTTAGGGTCCGGGGTCCTTTGTTCTATCCCAAAGTACCATCATGTTCCCTCTATAACATATGTAGGGGACCATTGGTCACCACTTTTAGGGCAGTATGGATTTGGAGACTCTCAATTCATTCGAGGGTTCACCCCTTTTTATGGAAAATGGCCTGGAACCATCTCCCGACAAAGGCTCTCCTAAGTCGGAGAGGCATGGACATTACGAGGTCTTGCCCATTTTGTGCGGCTCATGAAGAGACGATAGAGCATGCTATTCTGAGCTGTCCTAGGGTGAGGCAGATTTAGAGGACTACTGGGAGATGGCCTTGGGATGATGATGGCAATATCGGGCTGCGTGCCTTTTTTATGGTTTATCCACCTGAGTTTGGCTTATGAGGCCTGTTTAGCTGCCTATATTGCATATCAGGTCTAGTTGCCTAGGAATGCAATGATCTTTGAGGCAAAGGATACCCCGATTCACGGGATTATTCTGCAAGCCAGATGCTTGGTGTCTAAGTATCGACGATTTGATGCTATCACTAACCTGACTATCCTAGACTTTTGGGCCTCCCATGCTACTCCGACAGCGGCCCATAGGGCGATTTCTATCTCCTGAGAGCCCCCTGGGGTTTGTTAAGGTAAATTTTGACAGCAGCGTCCGCGGTACCATTGGTATAGTAGGGTACGTATTCGCTCTGATGATGGAAGACTTCTGGCGGCCGACGAAACTTCCCTTTATGACTGCTCTATTCCGGAAGTTGAGCTCATAACTGCATGGGTGGGCATTGTCAGAGCGATATGATAGTTGCGGGCTTAGAGGATCCTCATTAAGGGAGACTCTGCTATCGTCATCGGTTGGATCCAAAGTGGAACAGATTGCGAGGATGCTCATCTGTTATTTTGCGATAGTTGGCAGCTATTGCATGATACGACGGTTACTATACCTCGCCATGTTTATCTGAAGGCAAATTTTACGATGGACTGGGTGGCCTTTTATGCTACACAACATTTTATTGACTGGACCTGATCTCAGAGTGACAGGATTTCACCTTCTCTTTATATGTATCTTTTTTTTTTTTTTTTTTATCTCGTGAACTTGTATCAGAGATTGTCCATTTATATATAAAAAAATAATTTTTAAATAAAAATTTAAGAACTAAGAAGGACTTGCGGGGAGGCTGTCGTCACGAAGAAGTGTCAAGAAGAGTTGAAATAACGAAGCACGGTAATGGTGACCTTGATATTTCGTAGAAATGGGAACAGGTTGGTGGATCCAAAGATAATATAGAAGCGATAATATGTTTCTAAATTCGGAGACGGGTAGAGTTGAAGCCAACCACGCTACCGTGAGCTCTGCCACGGCATCAGAGGGGAAGCTGCTAGGATTGCCACTGTTTGAAGCGTATTTCCGCTCAGGGTTCAAGATTTTGGTAGCGTGATACCACTGCGGCACATCTCGTTCGCTATAACGGTTCGTGTAGGATGGTTTTGATTAGGGTTTAAATTCCTAGGGCAGTAAAAAATATATTTTTTTATTATTTTTTAAATTCTTTTACAATTCACTTTTTCATAGAAGAGTTAATTTTTTTTTTTATATCACCGAGGCTTCTAAGAAAAAAGTGACTAATTTTCATATTCTTTACAATTTAATTTTTCTAAAAATAGCTAACAACACCAACTACCACGTCCACCACCATAATTTTTTAATTATCTTGAATTTTACATACAATATGAATTATATTTAATTTAATTTAATTATAATATCATATTTTATTTTAAATTTATTTTCCTTAATTTATAATAATTTAACTTTTTATTTGATAAATTTATAAATTTATTGTTTTTATATTACTACTGCTGCCTCCTAACTAAACCACAACAATAATGCTTTGTCAATTCAAACTAAGCCACCTTGCTCCTTGAAAACTGAAAATAAAATAATTGTTTATTGTAATAACCCGTCGTCTTTTAATGGTCCTTATTTTATTAACTAGCGTTTCTCCAATTAAGAAGTGATAACAGTCCCTCCCTTTAATATTTGAACGCTTGCTTGATGGGAGCATGCGGTGAAGGAATTGAGTATAAAAAGGGACCCTTCCTAAGGTTTGAACAAGGTTATCGAAAGAAAAACCTAATAAGCGGAGGCATTGGCATTGAGTCCCTGATCAAGAGCACATCCTGAGGGCATACACCATCAGAATACGATGGCTCGTTGATTAGAAGAACTCAATCAAGATCCATCGAGAGGACTCAATCAAGATCTATCGAGAGGAGAAGGAAGATCAATCAAGATCCATCGAAGGAGGAAGATCGAGATTCCTAAAGAAAGGAAGATCAAGATCCCTTGCAGCTGATTTAAAGAAAGATCGAATTCCTTACCCTCAACGGATAGACCATTAATAATAATGGCTGGAGGTAATTATCGATCATAATAAATATATTGATATCATGATCAATATATTTAAATTAAGTCTTACATTTGGTATCAGAGCGTTTTAAAACCTCTGTCTTATTTTGTGAGTATTTCTATCCAAGTTTCTCTTTTCAAGCAATTTATGCCGCGTATTTTCCGTTTTCAGTTTTTCGAATCTCAGGTTTCGATTTTTGCTTAGTTCTGATTTTTGTTCACGGAATTGAGCAGAAACTATCAAACCTATCTCAGATTCCGATTTTTGCGGAAACAAAACGTGGCCTCTTTCTTTTCTATTAAAAATATCTTTCTGGCATTAAAGGTTTCTTGGATTTCTTTCTGGTATTAAAGAGATAGCATTAAAGAAAGGAAGAGAAAAGAAACGTAGCATTAAAGAAACGAAAAACTAAATGCAGCGGAAACGTGGCTTCCATAACCACATGCGGTGACATATTAAAAAAGAGAGAAAACTTTCGGTTTTCGCTTTTCTCGTTATGATCTTTCCGTTCTCTCACAGGATTTAAAATCTGGATTGGTTGAATTTTAAATACATTTATTATCTGTTTAATGTTTTATTAAATCATGTAACATGATTTTTTTTTATCATTTGTTTCTTGAGTTTAAATTTTGTATTAAAATACGCCTCCTGAGTCTCTATGCCTACGGTGTTTTGCATAGACTGGCCCAAGGGAATAATGAGCTACGGCCGGACGTGTTTTAATTAACAAAATTTTTTTAAGATGATAATTTCAAAATTCATTAAATAGATAATTGAAATGTTGTCTCTGTTCTGCATACTAGATTTATTCTATGCATGAATTTGGTGGTAGTGTGAAAATCACAGTGCAAATCCTTTCAAGGTCTGATTGGTCAGTTGGTGTCTAGAAAGGTAAAGAGATTGTGTTACTTAATTGGTTCCGTTGACTGACCTAAGGAAAGCAACGGGGGACCCCCACTTCTCTTTCACTGGCCTGGCCAATTTGACTAACTCAGATCTTGATTTGGAAATGTTACGTTGATTAAGATCACTACCTAATAATCATGCTAAATTGGTTAATCTATATGCATATAATGGAATTCAATGTCATGTAATCAATATGATTTGATTAATTGAGGAGTAGCCACAGCATCTTTGATTAATCAAAATTATATATTGAGTTGCAAAGATCACATAAGGTTAGATGACATTAATTGTGACTAATTATATTAATGTAATGAATCTTATCCCACAGGAATTTTTGTTGCACTAATATAATTAATTAGGATGCGATAACAAATTATTTTCTTAATTACCACAGGAATTAAGAAAGGAATATAATTTGTTAGTCACATCATTAAGTTAATGAGTCTATTTGAGTATAATAACTTAGCCCACAGGTAGTTATTGTATGTTATTGATTCATGTTATTGCATGTTTACATTGGTAAAACATGACATCAAGTTATATGCCTCAAATTCAATTACATGAACATGATTTTATTTTTATGCAGCTATTTTGCCTGTTAATATTTCTGATATGAAATGTGACGTTCCCGATTTAAGTGGTGATAATTATAAATTATGGAAGGAGAGAATTCTTCTTCAATTAGGGTGCATGGATATTGACTATGCTATCAGGAAGGATGAACCACATTCAGTTACATCTACTAGCACTCAGGCTGAGATTGCTGCGTATGAACGATGGGAACGGTCCAATCGCCTCAGTATGATGTTCATACGTACTAAAATTTCTGCTAGTATACGTGGTTCAATTCCTGAGTGCAAAAATGTCAAGGAACTTCTGAAGGCTATTGATGCACAATTTGAGTCTTCAGATAAGGCAATGGCTAGCACCCTAATGACAAAATTATCATCAATGAAGCTCACTACGGTTGGAGGTGTGCGTGAGCACATCATGAAGATGAGGGACATTGCGGCTCAGTTGAAATCCCTAGAGGTTGAGATGTCAGAATCTTTCTTGGTGCACTTTATTTTGAGCTCACTCCCACAGCAGTATAGTCCCTTCAAAATATCTTACAACACACATAAGGACAAATGGTCAATTAATGAACTTCTGACCATGTGTGTTCAAGAGGAAGGGAGGCTGATTTTAGAAATGGGAGAAAGTGCACATTTAGTCACTCAGAGAAAGACTAAAGCTCCCAAAGCCAAACGCAAAGGAAAGGGTAAAGTATCCATCCATACAGAAGACAAGAAGGAGTCCAAGTGCTTCTTTTGCAAGAAGAAAGGGCATATAAAGAAAGATTGTCTCAAATTCAAAGCTTGGCTTGACAAGAAAGGTACTCTAACCTCATTCGTATGTCATGAATCCAATTTGGTTATATGTCATAACACATGGTGGATTGATTCTGGTTCTACAATCCATGTTTCAAATACCTTGCAGGGTTTTCTAAATCAAAGGAAACCATTGGGAAGTGAACAAAGCATCTATTCAGGAAACAAGATGGGTTCACATGTGGAAGCAATTGGAACGTGCAGACTTATTTTACATTCTGGTTTTGTTTTGGATTTGGAAAAGACATTTTATATTCCAAGTTTCTCTAGAAATTTGATTTCAGTGTCAAGGCTTGTACCAGCAGGATACTCCTTTAATTTTAATAAAAGCTCTGTTGATTTATTTTATAAATCTAAGCTTATTGGGAATGGTACATTGTCAGACAATCTTTTCCAAATCAATTTGAAAAATAATACCACCTATAATGTGATGCACGCCCAAACTGGTATGAAAAGATGTGTTATAAATGAGAATTCCTCTATTTTGTGGCATCGGAGATTAGGTCATATCTCCATTGAGAGAATTAAAAGATTAGTAAAGATGGAGTACTTGATACTCTTGATTTTACTGATTTTGACACTTGTGTGGACTGCATAAAGGGAAAGCAAACCAACAAGTCCAAGAAAGATGCCAAGAGAAGTTCGAAATACTGGAGATCATACATACGGATATCTGTAGCCCAGATATGGATTCGTATGGTCAGAGATACTTCATCTCATTTATTGATGACTATTCACGATATATGTATCTCTACCTACTTCATAATAAGAACGAAGCATTAGATGCCTTTAAGGTATTTAAGGCAGAAGTAGAGAAACAATGCGGCAAGCAAATTAAAATCGTGAGGTCAGATAGAGGTGGAGAATATTATGGTAGATACACTGAGAATGGACAAGCACCTGGTCCGTTTGCTCGGTTTCTTGAAGAAAATGGAATTGTTGCACAATACACCATGCCAGGGTCTCCTGACCAAAACGGTGTAGCTGAAAGGAGAAACCGGACATTATTGGACATGGTAAGGAGCATGATTGTCAGCTCTAACTTACCTAAATCCTTGTGGACTGAAGCTCTTAAAACTGCTGCGTATATATTGAATCGGGTTCCAACCAAGGCTGTTTCCAAAACGCCATTTGAGTTATTTAAAGGTTGGAAACCAAGTCTGCAACATATACGTGTTTGGGGATGCCCATCTGAAGTAAGAGTCTATAATCCACAAGAAAAGAAACTAGACCCAAGGACTATTAGTGGATACTTTATTGGATATGCTGAGAAGTCCAAGGGTTATAGATTTTATTGTCCATCTCACAGCACTAGGATTGTGGAATCAAGAAATGCAAAATTTCTTGAGAATGACTTGATCAGTGGGAGTGATCAATCTCAGTATTTGGCTTCTTCTGAGAAAGATCATTCAGTTATTCCAGCTTCCACTTCAAGTGAGGGATTGGTTGTTATTTATAGCACTCCTCAAACTCAATTAAGTGCCCAACAACCAGTCATTGAGATTTCACAAGCTGATGGTAATCTAGAAGATCGTGTTGTTCATCAACAATCAGTTGTGCAAGATACTCCTCAAGAGGTCATTGACACAACATTAAGAAGATCAACTAGAATAAAGAAATCAGCAATTCCTAGTGATTATGTTGTGTATCTACATGAATCTGACTATAACATTGGAGCCGAAAATGATCCTGAAACGTTTTCACAAGCCATGAGTTCTAAGGAATCAAACTTGTGGTTCAATGCCATGAAGGACGAGATGGAATCTATGGCATCTAATCGAGTCTGGGATCTTGTTGAGTTGCCTGATGGTGTAAAAGCCATTGGATGTAGATGGATCTTCAAAATAAAGAAAGACTCACAAGGCAACATTGAGAGATATAAAGCAAGACTCGTTGCCAAAGGATTCACTCAGAGGGAAGGAATCGACTACACGGAGACATTTTCTCCTGTATCCAAGAAAGACTCTCTCCGAATAATTATGGCATTGGTAGCTCATTTTGATTTTGAGTTACATCAAATGGATGTGAAGACCGCATTCCTTAATGGAGATCTAGAGGAAGAGGTTTACATGAAACAGCCTGAAGGATTTTCCTCTGGTGATGGTGAGCATTTGGTTTGCAAGCTTAAGAAATCCATATATGGATTGAAACAAGCCTCACGTCAGTGGTATTTAAAATTTCATGATGTGATCTCTTCCTTTGGTTTTGAAGAGAACATCATGGATCAATGTATATACCAGAAGGTTAGTGGGAGCAAAATTTGTTTCTTGGTCCTATATGTGGATGACATTCTACTTGCAACCAATGATAAAGGGTTGCTATATGAGGTGAAACAATTTTCTCCAAAAATTTTGATATGAAAGATATGAGTGAGGCATCTTATGTCATTGGCATTAAGATCCATAGAGAAAGATCTCGAGGCATTTTGGGATTGTCTCAAGAAACTTATATCAATAAAGTCTTGGAGAGATTTCGGATGAAAAATTGTTCACCAAGTGTTGCACCTATAGTGAAGGGTGACAAGTTCGCTTTGAACCAGTGCCCTAAAAATGAACTTGAACGGGAACAGATGCACAACATTCCATATGCTTCAGCTGTTGGAAGCCTAATGTATGCTCAGGTTTGCACAAGACCTGACATTGCATTTGCAGTAGGAATGTTGGGAAGATATCAGAGTAATCCAGGTTTAGACCACTGGAGAGCTGCTAAAAAGGTCATGAGGTATCTTCAAGGGACCAAGGACTACATGCTCATGTATAGACAAACTGATCATTTGGAGATAGAGGGCTACTCAGATTCGGACTTTGCTGGCTGCGTTGATTCTCGGAAATCAACATCAGGATTTATATTTATGTTAGCTGGTGGAGCCATATCATGGAGGAGTGCAAAGCAGACTTTGACTGCTACCTCTACTATGGAAGCGGAGTTCGTTGCTTGTTTTGAGGCTACATCGCAAGGTGTATGGTTGAAGAGTTTCATCTCAGGGCTTAGAATTGTTGACTCTATTACTAGGCCAATTAAACTGTACTGTGACAATTCAGCTGCTGTATTTTTGGCTAAAAACCATAAGAGTGGTAGTCGAAGTAAACATATCGACATTAAGTATTTAGCCATAAGAGAACGTGTTAAAGAAAACAAAGTGGTCATAGAACACGTTAGCACTGAATTGATGATAGCTGATCCTTTGACTAAAGGCATGCCAATTAAGAATTTTAAGGATCATGTGATAAGAATGGGAGTTGGTTCCATGATATAATTGTATGGATAACAATTTGTACAAAGAAACTCTTATTTCAATCATTTGTTTATTTCTCATTCAGGTGTACACGTTATATGACTTTTGAGAAATGACAAACTTTTCTTTTGGACTCTGAATAAACATATGGTTTATTCATTATGTTATGTTGTCACATTTGGAATAGTGGTAAAGAAATTGAATGCATTGTAATACATAGAAGATAATACTCAATTATAGAGGACCTATCGCTATGATTCATGTATTTAGTTTCTTGTTCAGTGTTGATAAAATATACGGACCAAGTGGGAGAATGTAATAACCCGTCGCCTTTTAATGGTCCTTATTTTATTAACTAGCGTTTCTTCAATAAGAAGTGATAACAGCCTCCCCTTTAAATTGAACGCTTGCTTGATGGGAGCATGCGGTGAAGGAATTGAGTATAAAAGGGACCCTTCCTAAGATTTTGAACAAGGTTATCGAAAGAAAAACCTAATAAGCGGAGGCATTGCATTGAGTCCCTGATCAAGAGCACATCCTGAGGGCATACACCATCAGAATGCGATGGCTCGTTGATTAGAAGAACTCAATCAAGATCCATCGAGAGGACTCAATCAAGATCTATCGAGAGGAGGAGGAAGATCAATCAAGATCCATCGAAGGAGGAAGATCGAGATCCCTAAAGAAAGGAAGATCAAGATCCCGTGCAGCTGATTCAAGGAAGATCGAATTCCTTTCCCTCAACGGATAGACCATTAATAATAATGGCTAGAGTAATTATCGATCATAATAAATATATTGATATCGTGATCATATATTTAAATTAAGTCTTACATCTATATGAAACCCAACTATCACTGCAATAAGGTCTAAGTATTTAAGCAAGCAAAAAAGCCTCAGTAGATATTATAAAGCACAAGTCCATATAGAGGACACTATCTAGGTACGTGGTAATAATTATAACAGTGAGATGTCATGGATTACATGCACGTCATGCTGAATTGAAATTAAACCAACATAATATAGCCATGGGAGACACCAATCACTAAATCGAAGCAATCTATGAAGTTGTCTAACATATACTATTGAATACCGATTTACTAAAACCCTTCTGATAGAGTTTCCCCACTTCCAATCTGTGAAGTAGCGAAATGCTGTGAAAAAGTATCACAAAAGGCCACATGTTACGGTTAAATCGGCTAAATTAAAATTGCCCTTTAACGATATTTTAACTGTCACAAAAGATATTACCTTAGACATAATAAAATAGAACTTAAACATCTCAAAGAAATTAAACTGAGGATGAATGCGTGGTTTATATATATATTCCAGGGGAAGACTAAGAAGTACATTGTCTCATGATTATTGCTTGTGATTTGCTTTCCTACCTTTATTCTCTTAAACTTATTAAGTTGTGCGACTTTTATTATCTCTTTCAACAGTTTTATCCTCATTTTCTTATCAATCATGAATGCTCTTGCTAGATAATTCTTTGGTTAGATTCTTTGTAAATGGATCATCATTTGAGTAATTTTTTTATCTTTTTGACTTGTATTGTTTAGAGGTAGCCAGGTTATCTATATTAATTGATTGATTGCTCGAGAATTAATTAAAAGATTGAGAAGCTTGAATTGAGTCCAGGCTTAAATTATCATAATTTTTTAAAGCTTTTTTTAAGAAATCAAACTACAGTCCCAGCATTAAAGGACATCATTCAGTCTTTGAACTTTTACCTATGCTTTTATATCTTTGAACTTTTTATTATTTATAGCATCATTTAAGTACAGTTAAAAGTATAGTAAAAAAAAAAGCATTGAATCTATATCTTAATTCTTTATATTTTTAATAATAATTTTCTTCATTCATTGTTTGGTCTTTAAGTATTGGCTGCTGCTCGCTTTGTCCTCAATAGCATTTAGGAGGCTGAGCTTCTTCTAACAGTAGCCCTCTCTTTTCCGAAGCACAATTGCCAAATCATCAAAGAAGGAAAAACATTTGTTTTTTTAAGCCTTTTGTGTAAGGATAACTATACAAATGAATATTCAATAGTTAAAGCTTACCTTTTCAATAATATATAAAATTAAAACTGGATAGAAGCATATGTATGAATTATAATTCATTTTATCTTAATCACTCTTTCAACATATCGTCATCCCATGTGGTAAACTTGTCCCTATTCTTCCATCCAAACCTAGAGCAATTTGATGTGGGAATGGGCCACAAGGCCCACAACTAGGGAGCTTTCCCGTAGAAAGTTCTCTAAAGAAAGAAGTTGACCTTGCATTAAGGTTCCATTATTACCCCTGCACCATCCTAAAGTCATTGATTTTCAAATAACCCCTCCGCTAGCTTCGCACTCCCAATGGCGCTGAAAAGTCTTATTTTGTCTCAAACGCTTTTCCTTTTTGCTTTGGTCTTAACAAACTTCATATTTAAAATAAGTACATATTTAAATAGATGAGACTATGAAAAAGATAATCAATAAATAAAAAAAAATAATAATTATTCATTCATAATGAGATAAATGGAATACATTACTAATGAGATGAAACCCTCCAAATATTTCAAATATTTACCTTTTTGTTGAACATTTAGTTTGCTAGTGCAGCCCTCCAAATATTTCACTCGTTACATGTTTTAAATTATAGAAATGTTCTTCTCAGTTGGGCCAATAGACATTTTTCTCTCAATAAAATAGACTATACGTATAATTAGATAAGATTATCCTAACTTGTATCTTATTAGGATATTATCGACCAACTATTCTCAACATCGGTGTAAATGATATGGAGTGCAAAAGTATTTTTGTCTGAGATTTTGTGCTTTTTTTAATGGTGACTTTTTTAGATGATGTAGAATTTAGATTTTTAATGGGTGCAAGTCTTCACTGTTGATTACTTTTACTTTACAGATTAAAAAACTTTCAATTAATCAATTGTAATCCTTGTTAGCCTTGCATTTGAAGAATCTAATTATTATTACTTATATTATTCTGGGTTCCAAAGTTGAAAGTGATATATTTGTCCTCTTCATGTCTTCCTTGTGCCTCTATCTTCTTTTTTGAATTTTAGCCTCATTAGGTAAAAGAGTAAGATTCTAAGTTCTTAGTGGAGTAGGGCTCCAAAATTTTGATGGAGCAAGGCCCAATTTTTATTGGAGTAGGGCTTTAAAATTTTAATGGGATAGGACTTTAAAGTTTTGATGGAGCAGGGCTCCTATTTTGATGGAGCGGGGTTCTAGGATTTTCATACAACAAGGCTCTAGATTTTAGTGGAATATAATTTTAGGAGTTTCAATAAAGCAAGCCCTTCTTCAAGAATTTGATGTAATAAGGCTCCAATTTTGATGGAGTAAGGCTCCTGATTCAATAGAGTAGGACTCCAGGAATTTGATGAAGCAAGGCTTCTATTTTAATGGAATAGGATATCTAGGATTTTAATGGAGCAAGGCTCCTTCTTGATTCGAGCAAAGCTCAAATTAGGAGCAAGGCGCCTTTTGGGTTTGAGTAGAGTTCAAATTAGGAGCAAGGCTTTCCTTTGAGCTGATTCGATAGGCTCCAATTTTGATGGAATAGGTCTTAGAGGTTTTGATCGAGTAAGGCTCATTTTTGAATTGAGTGGGGCTTGAATTAGGAGCAAAGCTCATCTTTAGTTCAAGCAGGGCTCTCCTTTGAGCTAGCTCGACCTAAAAGTAGAACTCTCTTTTTGACTTGATATAGGAGTAAGGCTCCTTTCTAAACCGTTTAGGCTTAATCTAAGGGTAGGATTCCCTTTTGGCTAGATCTGAGAGTATGTCTCTCTTTTGAACTTGCTAAATTTATGAGTAAATCTTTCTTTTGAGGCTTGACCTTTTGAGGCTTGACCTGAGCATAGGATCTACTTTTGATTTAGGAATAGGACTCTTTTTGAGTTTGATATGAGAGTAGACCTACTACAGTCCCACTTGCCTTTTTTGCCCAAGTTTAAATATGAAAAGTTTTAAGTTACTTTGTAAGTCAATTCATTTGAAAATTTCTTTGGAGATGATGCATCCTGAGTCCCAACTTTAAGCCCTTGCATTTTTTAGCATAAGCTAAATAAAAAAAAGTTTGAATTTTGTTCCAAATTAACCAATTATACAGTAACGTATCCTACATCACTATGACTTATTGATGTTTTGAGATGATGACTAAAATCATCTCAAACAAGTACTAAAAGAGGCTCCTAAATATTGCCTATCTAAGTTTAAGAAGGCTCAAATGTCCTTTCAATTACATTTCTAGCTTGCTAGCTTGGGAGTCCTTTATATCAAAGAATTATGAAAAAATGGTAGGTTAGTTCCTAGATCTTTAGTTTTTAAGGTGATATCACACCTTTGACTCCTAAAAGATATTAGAAGCCTCCACAATTTGTAAACCCAACATCACACAAGTAGTAGTAATCTATAAGAAAAATTAACATGCTCATTGAACAGATATATTCATACTATCACATTAATTTTTTAAATGTTTTCTTTTTTATTTGTATTTGGTAATATCTTGAGGGACTAATAACCCACTCTTCCTAGAAGTTGCATCACGTAGAATCCTTTTATCATATTCCAATCCTTTCTATGTTGGTAACACATATAAATTGCATATCTTGTCTAAGAATTGGTTGTAATTTGATTCTTTCTTGTACTATACCTTCCTTATCTTTTTCAGGATCTCTAATACTAACATATTGTGTCATCTAATGCACTAAAATAATTGTATAGTTTACAAGTGAACTATTAATGTATGTGCATATATCTCACATGTGGCTAAGTAAATTCAAGGAACACATAACACTAAACATGAACCATTTCTGCTTCTCATCATCTATTGCCTCTCTTCATGGTATGAGATCTCTCTAAACACATGCGCCTGAAGTTTGATAGTCTAGTATAATACTTTTAGTTTAGGATTTTCTTAATCTTATCCCATTCATCATTCAAAATTATGTGCGCCCTTCTCCTCCCATGGGCAATATAAGTGGCAACCATAACATATGCAATAACCATTTTAATCATCATATATCATAACAAATTTTAACAATGGCTGCAACAGCTCTTTTCTTTCTGTTCCTATGATATAAGCATGTATTTCTACAAGAGAAAGGGATTTTTTAATAATTTTCATTAATACACAATCAATAATAATAATAATAATAATAATCTAGGATCCAATGATATACAAAGGGTGCTTTAAACGGAGCTTATAATCTAAGAAATATTCTACCAAAAAAGCATCTTGTAAAAAAAAAAAAAAGCTAAAAAAAGTAGAATTATTAAAGTGCACAAAGAAGACTGAATGGAGGAAAAAAAACATTCATATTTGATAGCCAAACAAATATGGATTTTATTTTTATTTTCTTTTGTTTGTTCACGTAACTAGATTTTTAGGTTGACTTTCTTATCAAAACAAAGTGTTCTTAAAAGAAAGGATATTGTTTATGGGGAAAAAGAAATGATTGATGGGAAAAAACATTCGGAGTTGATAGCTAAAAATGCATGGACGTTTTATTTTTATTTTTTTTACTTATTTATATAGCTAGATTTTTAGAGCAGCCTCTTCCTATTTTTTTAAAAAAGGGAAAACAAAGAAGAATACTATTTAAATGGGGGAAAGAAATAAATGAATGAAAAAGCGTTCGGAGTTAATAGCCAAAAAAAAAGCATAGATATTCCATTTTTAGTTTTTTTAAAATTTCTTTACATAGCTAGATTTTTAGAGTGACCTCTTCTTGTAAAAAAGTTCACTTAAAAATAAGGATTTTTTCAATGGCGGAAAGAAATCTTTGAATGGAAAAGCAATCGGTGTTGATAGCCAAAAAAAAAAAAAAAAGAAAAAAGTACGGATATCTAGTTTTGTTTTCTTTTGTTTGTTTACATAGCAAGGTTTTTAGAGCGACTTTAATGAAAAAAAAAACATGCTTAAAAAAAAAGTAGGATGTTTAAGAAGAAAAAATTGAATGAAAAAATTTATTTGGAATTGATAAGATAACCAATGGAACATAGGTGTTTTATTATTTATTTATTTATTTATTTACATAGCTAGACTTTAGGGATTCCCTCTTGCCAAGGAGAAAAAAAAAAAAGAGGATACTGTTCAAGAGGGGAAAGTAACGATGGAATGGAAGGGTACTCCACGTTGGTAGTCAAAAAAAAAAAAAAAAAAAAAAAAAAAAAAAAAAAAAAAGAGGCATGAAATTCCATATTTTAATTTCATTTATTTATTTACATAATTAAATTTTTTAATATAATATTTTTTTAAAAAATAACTCTATAAATTTGCTACTGTTATCTATTATGCTTTCCTGTTCACATCAATGAAATGCTATTAACTTATTGGCGGAGAGAGTAGCAATTGATGGTGGGTAAGGTCCATCCATATTTTTGCTAGTAATTTTGTAGGCTTTATAGAAAAGAATTTTGTGCATCAGGGGTAGTGTAAATCGCGTGTATCAACTATTATGATTGGCTAAACATATATGTAACCACGTATGCCAAAAATAATTTTATCCTTTCGCACACCGTATGCGAGTCCACATACGTACGCGGCCAATTAGCGTATGCGATAGAGAAAACTTTTCTAACTTTATAAAGATAGAAAGAAAGATGAAAAATCATTAAGAAGATGGAAGGATATTATGAAAGTTTATAAATATATCAAAAATAAATATATCTATAGATAATTTATGCAAATCTAACTTTAGTCAGATACATGATATAGCCACATATTCTCTATGACTTAGAGGTGAAAATCGACCCAGATTGAGTCATTTCGAATTTCGATTATTTTTTGATTTGGGTCACTCTCAGATTTTAATCATTAAAGATAACCTAAATGATCAGATAAAGGTCAATGATTGGGTCATTTTGCATTAGCTTAGTCTTTTTTTTTTTAAAGAATTCAATGCATACTTTTTTTTTGTTTTTTTTAAAATAATTTATTACTTATCAATACAATCATTTCTTTTTTTCTTATCCTTTTGTTACTATAAATGATAAAGTAGATAGACACAAAATTATAACTTGATCAAATGCTAATAGAAATAATAGTTATAAACATATAAAATATTAAAATAATATAATTAAGAAATAGCATATAAAGTATACTTTTAAAATAAAATAATATTAATGTTAAATTATTAATAATATTACATAATAAAATGAGCAAATTTTAAAAATATGTTTAATCTACAAATGAAAAGGAGTAAAGTCATGCTTAATTTCACTCCTTTATCTCTTCCTTAGAAATGTTTGAAGCTGTGGATGTCAATCATTCAATAACACTTAAGTAAAAAAAAAAAGTATATTTCTAATCTTAATATTCATTAAATCATATTAGCATTAACTATATTATATATCAAAGACTATAAAATATTAAAACAATGATCTTGTAAAAAATCTAATTGATAATTTATAAAATTATATAATCTTATTTAGATAAAATTCTAAAATTTAAAATGAATAAACATGAGAATATGTCTTACTCAAATATCATTTTTGGGTCATTTCAAATTACCAATGATTTGATACTAAAATTTTTGAGTTTGAATTCAGTCCATTTTTGATTTGGGTTAGAAAAAAGAAAAAACTTAACCCTATTTTTTCAAATAGTTTTGGATCAAGTTTGCGAAATGGGTTAGGTTTCTACCACCTCTATTATGACCCTATAGTATATGTAAAGCCTATTTTCATCAATTTTCATCATGACACAATAAATAATTATTGATCTTCAAACTAAATAACAATTTAACTTTATTATTAAAATCACTGATTATATTCACCGCAACACAATAAAATCATTATTAATCACTAATGAAATAATATATTATTTAATTGCAACTTTTTTATTCATTCGTTATCAAAATAATTTAATTATTATACTTTCTACTTGAATCCCAATTGTAGCCTAATAATACTAAGCATCTTATGACTCTGAAAAATATAAATAAAATATGGTATAAGTTTGGAAGTAGTAATATTTCTCTCTTATATATGCATATGGATCATAGAAATATTTATCAATGAATATGAGCATATAAAAATTTATAGATTGAATAGATATCATGAAATACAGTTTTCAACGCACCTAATATTTAAAATCTTTTATCAATATTAAAATATAACAAAGCTTTATTTTCAAACTAGCAGGATTGGCTTGAAACATATTCAATATATAAAAATAAATCATCAAAATAGTTGCTTCAATAAATAGTGTTATCAAGTCATAATAATCAAAACCGATTAGGTTAGAAACTAGTTCCACATCCTAGGGTGTGCTTAAATAATTTTTATTATCTTGTTAGCATTAGGCTAGCCTCGTCTATGGTCAAACTAATAGTATGGTCATGATGGGCAAACTAATAGTCCAAAATCTCACTGTTCAGCATTAGGCAATTCATATAAAGAATCACACTCCAGCTCGTTAGCGGCAATCTACATGTGTTGTGGTTTAGCCCATTTCGATTCTACGATATAGTGCAAGGAAAAGATTAGAAACCAGCCTTGACTGATGATTCAATGGTGTTATAATCTAGCTTGTGAAAGAAAATCCACCTATGATACTATAGTCCTGTCTGGGATCAGCAATCTAACCCTTTTATTAAGTTTAATTTTACAGCCTTTAGTTTAAATAATTTAATTGCAACAGCTGTACATATCATGCTCATAGTATTATATTTATATCCACATGAATATAACTAGAATTTTCGATGCAGTATAAACAAGCATGCGTGGAATTCTTACTTTAACCAAAGGCAAAGTCTAACTCAAGCTGCAAATATATTTAGCTTACCTAATTAATTAATTTAAATTTAATATTTAGCATTGCATGAGAAAATAGTTTTCTAATAAAGATTTATCAAAAAAAAAAAAAAATCATGAAAAAGTTGGCCAACAGCAGAATTGATCAACTTTGCCGCTCAACATTTTGAGAGAAGAACGGGACTCCGAAAAGCCATCAACGTTCCTGGCATACCAAAAAGCATTGAAATCCTTTAAAATATTTTGAAATAAAAGACATCAACGTCTTTCTATGTTAGTCCGTTCAAAACTTAAAAAGCAAAGCATAGCTTAACAAAGGATGATCCTATTTGGAGATTGGAGGAATGCAACAAAAGTAATTTTCTGATTTCCAACGATAAACAATAGAGAATTGCAATTTTATTATCACTAAGCAGAGCTAGTCTTCAAAAGTTTTATCAAGATCTTAAAAAATAATAATTAATGTGAAGAAGAACGTCGCATGCATTCAAGATGTGGATGTCTATAAGATGAGTAGGTTGATTGGTGATCAGAAGCTAAGGCCACTATATAGGTGGACTATTACACGGAGGAATAAAAATTGAAGACTTCCCAATATGATTGACCTAAATTGTTACAATGAATTCAGACTTCTGGGTGGAACGTATGATTTGCAGCTGTGCGCTTGTTTCCCGATGGATGCTTGGAAGGGAGGTTAAAACTAGAAATTAGTAATTAACTTGATGTTAAATCCAGACCCAGTCTGTTAGGATTTTGGTATTAAATTTTGCTCCATATTTAGTTTATTGAAGGACAGTATATCTGGGTTCGAATAATAAAAAAATATTATAAGATCCGTCAAGACTTTGATTAAAGTTCACATATGTTAAGTTCTATTGGAAATTAAACCAACCTTGATGTTCTATATTTCAAGTCCTTATTTGATTAAGACTATTTTGCTTAGTTGTTAAAAAATTCTTATTAGTATTCATATAGAAATCTTTTTCCTACCGTGTTTGAATTTTTCTTTGTCTATAAATATAGGTGGCTGAGTTATTATTTGTAGAGTGTCTAAAAGCACGTGAAAATTATGACCTATATATTGAGAGACAGTCTGATGATCGAGCTTTAGTTTATTAATGAAATAGTTATTTTATTCCTATTATTTTTGTATTGCCTACAGGATTGTGCTGGGTTTCCCTTTTTATTGTTAATCAAGCTAAAAACAAACTGGTTTGAAAAAGTTTATTAATGAAAATCCAAATGCATACTTCAAAATATAAATCATGATTGATAAATACTTGATAGTTAATCAAATAATAATGAATGATTAAATATTTATATACACACACATACATACACATAAATACTTGAATTAAAATAAATACAAACACCAGAACTTATACGTAATTATTTATGTTTTTTCTTTTCCAACACCATTAAGTTATAGGCTAAAGTTTGATAGGTCAAAAGTTCAGAAACTAGAGGGTTGATAAATAAAGCTATATTTATAAATAAACTGGATAATTAGCCAGATCCAAGTTGGGTCCAATTAAGGTCATGTCTAAAATCTTGTTACGGTGGATTGAAAAGCCAAATATGGTATAGACTTGATGTATTTTCTTTTATCATGGTTGTTCATCGTAATAAAATGCATCCATTTACGTGCGGTTATAGATGGTAAATTAATTAGCAGGGTCCAATTAAGATTGTATACATGGAATAAATGGAATTATCTCTTCAAGTTGTTGTCCACGTACGAGGAAAGAAAGACACGTTTAAAATGTTCTCCTTATTTTTTTTTTAATCTTAAACAAACAATTTAAGATCTTCTAGCACTATTTTGGAAAGGTTTTTCTTCAAACAAATTGCATTCGAACATCCAAGATCGGTCGCTCTTCTTTATGCTATATATTGAGCACTAAACATGGGAAGTAATACTTGGAAGAGGAATAGAGAGATCCAAAGCGTACACTGTTGTAAGATTTGGAATCCTAACCATGTCCTTAGATATGTCGAAGGAATAATGCTCATGTGCCTGGACTCTGATAATTTGCATGTGGTTCAAAATAAGGCTGTATAACCGCTAGCTGTCATATATCATACATAATAACAAGGGAAAGTATTTTCTGTGCCATTTGTAGTCTGAACTCCTGTTGTCTTATCATTGAAAGAGACTGTATTACTGTTATTCGCTAGCTCCGACCGGAGCCGGCTGATAGTTTGCCTATTAATCCCTTGATTCACGATATTTGCTTTATTGCTCCAGGGAGTTTTAGTGCTCAGATTCGGCATATCTATCGAAAAACTAACTCTATGGCTGATTAAATCGCTGCTCGAATGGCTTATCATTCTGGCTTTTGGATCTGGTTGCAGGGTGATCCTTGCGTTTCTATTCTTCTCTAAATTTTGTATTCAGATATATCGGGCTCGACTTACTCTAAATTGGTATGATCATCCCTTGTTACAAAAAAACAAGAGAAAAAAGTACTACTGTTATGACAAATTATTAACTATTATAATGTTTTATTAAAAATTAATGTTTTAAAAATTGGATCAAACAACAAATTGCCTTACCATTTGAGTCGTGGGTCAATTGGTTTGATCGAATGAACCGATTTGATCGGACCAAATAATATTATAATTAATTTTAATTTTAATATAAAATAATAAAATATAAATATAATTTAGATTAAAAATTAAAAAAATCTAAAAATCGGATTGGATCGGTTCAAAACATGATCGGTTCAATAACTTTTTTTGGTTTTCACTAGATCATATAAAAGTCAACTTTAAGAATAAAATTGGACCGAACTGATGATCAGTTTCTGATTGAATTGGTCAGTCTGATACGATTTTTAATTAAAACACTGATTAAAACACATAGCGTTCGTTCCACTTTCACCAAAGATCTTAACAAAACATTATTTCTTTTTTAAATTCAAGCTTTTGCACGTATTCATTCCTCTCCAGAAAAAAAATCATGTTATCTGAAACATAATTTTTTACCAAGAGAACAACGAGTGAAAATAACACTATTATTCGTCCATTTTCGTTCCTTACCATCGATATATATAATGCATTACATTACAATGACTATATATAAAAGATCGAGAAGGGGTACGTAAAATCACATATGCACAAGCATACATAAAAGAGAAGAGTACTAAATGATGGATGATGCAAGATAGCAATAATAATTTCCATAAAGCTTATTATTGTCCATTAAAAAAAAAAATTTGAGGGAAATATGCTTGGTGATTACATGCACCACTTTCATTGTCCACAGAACAAAGGCTTAGCCTTTCATTTCAACAATTAAAGACGGAGTGTAAGGTCAATCTCGCACTCCTTTTTATTCTTGTCATCTTTGATCTCTTTGCCATCTTGTTGAAGCTTTTGGTTTGGGTCTGCTGAGGATGATGGCTCTGCCATGCTTGCTTGTGTTGTCTTCCGGCCCATATCTGGAGATGCACTAAGCCGAAGGAGATAGTTTTTCTTCCAATTCAGAAACTTCAAATGATCTTCATTTATCGGCATCGCTCTATCACGAGAAGAACCATTGAAAGAACACTCAGAAGAGAACTTTTGGCCATGACTTGCTGCAGCTTTACGAGCGTTATAGAGATAGTTTGCCATGTGATGAGGTCGATAATAGCTAGGTGCAGGCATGGTGTGGAATGGCAGGTACAGCGGAGGGCATATGTTGCTTTGCCGAGGGTGGTGCAAATAAGTTGGAGGCACTGAAAGAAATGGATTCTGTAAGCCATAGATTTCAAGGTCGTGTTTGGCTTTTTTAGCAACCTCTCGCTCGTTTCTGTGGCCGTTCTGATGGCCACCAAGAGCCTGTGAGCTTGTGAAAGCTTTGTCGCAGTATTGGCACAGGAAAGCTTCCTTTTCCCTTCTCTTCTTTCCACTGCTGCTGCTGATTGGTCCTTCATTTCTTTGTCGGCCATTCTTCTAAACAGAACTAAAACTAAATCAACAGTAAAAGGAAAAAAAAAAAAAAAACCATCTATTTTATATGGCATAATCTTGTTAAAACGCAAACAAGAACTTGAACATTAGAAGATCTGGCAATATTAGCATGAGGAAAGAAGATGATTAGATGAGTGAAACTGCAAGAGGATATGAAAAAATAAAAAGTACTTGTAAAGAGATAAGTATATTAAACGATCAAAAAGTGAAACATAAAACAAGGAGATAAAGAATTTAGAAAACTTACCACGGAAGGGATGGAGATGACAACAAGGGTGAAGTTTGATGATCCCTTGAGTTACATATTGCTATGCGCAGGCTTGATCTCATTTTATACATGAGATCATCTATGTTTGGAAATATTAAACTCTTAATTCCAAATAAGTGGCCTCTTTTGTTTCGCTTTTGATGAAAAGGCGTCTGAATTTTCAAAAGATTTTGTGATTGAAGGTGTATCTGTGGAAATTAAATCATGGGTTTATGACAACTTTTCTTTCCTTAAGCTATTCGATTCATTTCCTTCCCCTTGCGTCTTCTTGAGCAAACATACTATAAACACCTTTCTTTTTTCTTATAAGAGACATTGAACTAAAATGTATCTATAGAAAATTAAAAACCCACCATAGGAAATAGATATGCTTACTAGACGGTCATTATAAAATTTTGCTTCAAGAGAAGTAGCAGTACTTGTATGAAACTGCTTTTCTAATCATTACAATATTTTTGAGATATACACTTGGAAAATTATAGAACAAATTAATGGTTGTTTATTTATAAAGAGAAGTTTATGACAACATATAAAACTCTAATATGTATAATCTTAATAACGTGCAAATCTTATTAATTCAAGCATTGTAAAATATCCAGACCATTGTTATAAGCTTTTGGAAGTGATAGCAGATTATCCCACAATATTATATCATGGATATAAGTAAGCTAAAAAGTGCATTCTTTAATTTGATAAATCCTTTCATGTTAAATGAATTTTATGAATTTTGGCTTCTAATACGTATATATGGTGAAGTTTTATGGCCAAGATCTTGATCCAATTAATATTTTATTCAGTTTAGGCCATTCTTTGTGTGGTTATAATTTCACTAACAATTCATATAATACTGCATCATTTTCGCACCTGAAATTAAAGGTAAAAAAAGTATTTGAGGACATGGAAAACTTGTGATCTTGATCATTTTCTATTTAGTCTAATATATATTAACAAATACAATATTAACCGTGATGATTTCAATAATTTAGGAGATTCATAGATATGCAAAATGTGTACTGAGTTATATAATTAAAACATTAAAACCATCTTTCAATACAGAACAAATACCATTGTAAAATGCCAAAGCTTTAATTTTCATTTAATTTACATAGATATTAAAAGGAATGGTTTAACCAGTCCTAAGATAAGTTTTGTTGGAATAAGTAATACTTGGGAATAATTATTTGATTTATTATCATACAGTTTATACATGAGATCTAGACAACTCTCAAATTTTATCTTTAAGACAACTCTCAAATTTTAGTGTTTGTCTAGATAAAGATAATTTCTATGGAGTTAAGAAAAAGAAAACTATTAGTAATGCTAAACCACGAAATCCAATGGGAAGTGTGGCTAGATGAAGAAATAAACATAAAATAAATATTTTCCTTTCATATCCTTTTCCGAGGGAGAAAAATTGCCTTTTACTTAAAAAAGTTTATATTACTTAGTATCCTTATATGTGATATGCACAAGATTACCTGATCTTTTCTTCGTGCATATATATAAAATATTTGCTGTGCCATATGACATAACAACTCATAAAATTAGGGAAGGTATTTATGATTGGACCTATCAATTCAGACTTATTTTAATTAATTTTAGGTTTGACATATATATGCTACTAGAAAAGTATCATTTATCGAGAAAAAAATCCTTGGCAATTCCAAGGGATTTTTCGACAAAAAAATATAAACTATAAATTTTTTAATAAAAAATATTTTCTCACAAAATTTGTCACAAAATTAATTTTGTAAGAAATTTTTCAAGGGATATTTCTAACATAAATGGGTTCATTGTAAAAAAATTTTGATAAAAAAATTCCTCAAAAATCACTTGGAAATTAATTTTACGAGGGATTTTTTAAGGGATTTGTTTTTCATTAATGAGTTATTAATAAAATTTTTGATGAAAAGATCCCAAAGAAAATCTCTCGCAAAATTAATTTCTGAGGGATTATGAGAGGAATTTTTGATGATTTTACGAAAGATTTTTTGAGGGATATTTATAATAAATGGTTTATTCATAAAAAAAAATTTGATAAAAATAATCCCTAAAAAATCCCTTGAAAATTAATGTTGCAAGGGATTTTTCGAGAAATTTGTTTTTCATTAATGAGCTATTAATAAAATTTTTTGATGAAAAAAATTCATCAAAAAATCCCTTGCAAAATTAATTTTTGAGGGATTTTTTGAGAGATTTTTTGATGATTTTGCGAGAAATTTTTCAAGGGATATTTCTCTAATAAATGGCTTATTTGTAAAAAAAATTGATAAAAAATCCTTCAAAAAATCCATCAAAAATTAATTTTGTGAGGGATTTTTTTTCATTAATGGGTTATTAATAAAATTTTTGATGAAAAAATCCCTCGAAATTTTTTTTTTGCAAAATTAATTTTTGAGAGATTTTTGAGAAATTATTTTTGATGATTTTGCAAGGCATTTTCTATAATAAATGGCTTATTTGTAAAAAAAAAATTGATAAAAAATAACCCTCATAAAATCCCTCAGAAATTAATTTTACGAGGGATTTATTTTTCATTAATAAGTTATTAATAAAATTTTTGATAAAAAATCTCTCAGAAAATCCCTCACAAAACTAATTTTTGAGGGATTTTTTTTTATGATTTTGCAAGAAATTTTTTGAGGAATTTTTTATAATAAATGGCTTATTCGTAAAAAAAATGATAAAAATAATCCCTCGAAAAATTTCTCAAAAATTAATATTGCGAGGGATTTTACAAGGGATTTGTTTTTTAATAATAAGTTATTAATAAAATTTTTGATGAAAAAAATCACTCGAAAAACTCTCACAAAATTAATTTTTGAAAAATTTTTGAGGGATGTTTGATGATTTTGTGAGGGATTTTACGAGGGATATTTCTATAATAAATGGCTTATTTGTAAAAAAAATGAAAAATAATCCCTTAGAAATTAATGTTGAAAGGGATTTATTTTTCATTAATGAGTTATTAGTAAAATTTTTGATGAAAAAAAATCCTTCGAAAAATCCCTCGCAAAATTAATTTCAGAATGATTTTTCGAGAGATTTTTTAATGATTTTGTGAGGGATTTTTTGAAGGATATTTCTATAATAAAGAGCTTATTTGTAAAAAAAATTGATAAAACTATCTTGCGCAAAATCCCTCAGAAATTAATTTTGCGAGGAATTTTTTTGAGGATTTATTTTTATTAATGAGTTATTAATAAAATTTTTGATGAAAAAAATCCTTCGAAAAATCCCTCACAAAATTAATTTTTGAGGGATTTTCCAAGGGATTTTTTTGATGATTTTGCAAGGAATTTTTGAGGGATATTTTTATCAGTTTTTTTTTTATTTTATAAATAAGCCATTTATTATAGAAATATTACTCAAAAATTCCTCACAAAATCATCAAAAAAATCCCTCGGAACTTAAATTTGTGAGGGATTTTCTGAGGGATTATTTTCATCAAAAAATTATTAATAATTCATTAATGAAAAACAAATCCCTCAGAAAATCCCTTACAAAATTAATTTTTGAGGGATCTTTCGAGAGATTTATTTTATCATTTTTTTACAAATAAGCTATTTATTATTGAAATATCATGTGAAAAGTTTTTTTGCAAAATCATCAAAAAATCCCTCAAAAAATCTCTTGGAACTTAGTTTTGCAAGGGATTTTTAAGGGATTTTTCATCAAAATTTTTTATTAATAACTCATTAATGAAAAATAATTCCCTCAAAAATCCCTCACAAAATTAATTTCCAAGGAAGTTTCCGAGTGATTTTTTAACAATTTTTTTTAAAATAAGCCATTTATTATAGAAATATCTCTCAAAAAATCCCTCACAAAATCATCAAAAATCCCTTAGAAATTAATTTTATGATGGATTTTTGAGGTATATTTTTTATCAAAATTTTTTGCCATGGACTCATTAATGAAAAATAAATTCCTCGAAAAATCCCTTGCAAAATTAATTTTTGAGGAATTTTTCAAGGGATTTTTTTAATAACCCTATTAAGTTGTTTCGTGAACCGTCAACTCAGTTTGCTAGGTTGTGGCAAATAACAAAGGTTGTATAGTATTTAAGATTATAGGATAACAACTCGAAAATTTCCATCTCTTGCTTCATGTTAAAGATGGTGGTGATTAAAGATGATGAAAATTACAAAGGTTAAGGTTTTATGTAATATAGGATAAAAGGTTTGAGCTCATTACATTAATTAGGTAAAGCACAACGGGCTACGTAATAAGAAAAAATTATATGGTAGTTAAAGAGTAACCAAATAGGTAATCAATTGTTTGGGTTAGATCAACCTCATTAAGCCTGACGACCCAACTTGACCTATTAATAAGTCAAGATTGCTAGACCTAAATTTGACTAACAACCATCCACTGACTTTTGTAATGCTAAATAATTTTTGTTTTGGGGTTTATATTAAATGGGTAGTGTATATATATATATATATATATATATATATATATATTTGGATCATTTATTATATAACTCATCTCTCCTTTGGACCAATGGTCTAATTGCTCATTCATTACATGGTTTTCTTTTATACATATATATATACATACATATATTTATATATACACACACATACAGGTGTGTGTGTATATATATACACACGTGTATATATATATATATATATAGTTGATGGTTATCTCCAAAATTTAAATTTCATCAATCAATGTCATCAAGCCTTCTTAGTCTTCACTAATTCATGTAAAATCACACTTAACAAGAAGCCTAGATATAAAGAACTTATTCTTTTGTAGTTATTTTACTAATATATTCAGTATGTACAAGCACATGATTCATCTTAGATAGATAAATTAATGGTTATGAACTCATCAATCAGTAAAATAATGTCCATGATCTTATTTGATTTAGATTTTTTATTTATGTAAAATGATAAATGAAATACTGCTTTTTTTTTTCAATGATCCAACTAAAACAACATAAAAAATAATGACTTTATATATTAATAAATTATTTAAATAATTTATGAAGGAATTTAAATGGTTAATAAAATCTTTATAGTTATTCCAACTAATATTTTCTTAAAAAATATCTCCCATTAAATACATTTTCAAATGATTATATATATATATATATATATATATATATATATATATATATTTGAACCGCTAAATCAAATTCTAATACTTAAAGATCTTAGGACAAATCCAAATTTCAAAGCTTCTGCTGCTTGCTCATCAGTTTCTTTCCTCTCACACTTGGACCTAGGGTTGCAAATGTATAGGGCGAGATCAGATTATGCTTAATCCCAATCTGACCTGGTTCCTTGGTCAGGTCTTTATATTAAACCCAAACCCAATCTAATAAAAAATCAGATCAAATCTATAATCAAATTTCTTGACGCAATGGGCCATTCAGGTCAAGTCAGGTCCATGGATAACCTAGTCCCAATCCATACTTGATCTTTTTTGATTTAGATTTTTTTCTCATTTATGTAGAATGATAAATGAGATACTACTTTTTTTAATGATCCAACTAAATCAACATAAAAAATAATGACTTTATATATTAATAATTATTTAAATAGTTTATAAAAAGATTTAAATGGTTAATAAAATTTTCAACTAATTTTTTTAAAAAAATTTTTTTATTAATATATTTTCAAATAATATATATATATAAAATTTTGAATTGTTAAAAATCCATAGGTGCCAAAATTTTTTGCCGCTCGCTCATAAATTTCTTCCTTCCCTCTCATAAGCGCCAAAATTTTTCGGCGTCCTTCACTCCCCCCCCCCCACCACTTCTCTCTCTCTCTTTCTCCCCCTCCTCCCCAACCCCTTGCTCATTCTCTCTCCTCTCCTCTTCTCTTCTCCCCTCCGAGAATCAAGATGAGATAGCGAGAGAACGCGGGGGAGAGAGGCAATCGGGGAACGAGATCGAACGATTGCTGGATCTTGGGATGCAGTCCGGGGATATGAAGTTCTCGGCCATGGATCTGATGTTGGCAATCTTGACCAGGAAGTATGACGAGGAGGGATTGCCATCCGAATTCCTAGGGATCGTCGGCAACTGGGAGCTGCTGGCGGTGATCACCACGTCGGTGGCGGTGCTGCTCGGCTGCGCAATCTTGTTGCTCTGGTGGAGATCCAATAAGAACACGCCTGCTTTTGAGCCACCGCTGGGCAGGGGCGAACCGATGCAAGAGGTAGATGACAGGAGAAGAAGGTCACCGTCTTCTTTGGTACCAATCACCGCGAAGGTCATCGTCTTTTTTGAACCACTAGAAACTTTAATGTAGATTATGCCTACTTGTCTATAGCCCATTGCCTCTCTCATTTAAAGATATTTGTTTGCCAAAACATATTGAGAATTTTGGAACTAGTTGACTTATAATTTATTGTTATTTTGCATCATACTCTTATTATGTTGAACATGTGTGACGCCCATGATTGATAACTGCTAATGTGCAGTTATCCACGAAAGCCCCATTATCCACGAAGCCTATGACATTGGCAGTTATAGATATGGACGATGTTCTCCGATGGAAAAACTGCTCCTTCGTGTGTATAAATATACAAAAGGATAAGGGCTGGATATGACAGAAAGAAATCAAGGGAGAATCAGAGTCTAACGCCAGAAGGATAGTTTGGATCGTGGAAGAGGGTAACGCCACAACCTAGCATTCAAATTCTTTCTTCATGGAATCATCAAAGTAAGTAAATCCGATCCATACATTTATTCATGTATGATTCATCATTGGTATCAGAGCCACATTGATGATTCTCTTTTTTTTGAATTTTGAATAATTGATATGCACTCTGCCACGAGAATTATATATTTAATTTTTTTTAAATTTTAAATTGGTATCTATATCATTAAATTTGGATAAGTGTTCAGAAAGATATGTTCTTCCAAATTTTTAAAATGAGATATATGGATACGTACTATATATTTTTTGGTACGACATATGGCGGTATTATAATTATATGTTGCAGAAGTCCTTTTTGCACTGTCGCCATGTTGTCTACCTGGCTTTCCTCTCTCTCTACTGTACCTTTCTTCTTCCCTCTTTAAGTGTTCCCACTTTTCTCATTCCATCAAAAGAATTCGTCTTTTTCTCTGAAAGGAGGAAAGAGATAGGGTGAGATATCTAGGGCTCTCATAGCCGTTTCGTGGGTTTCTGGAGAGAGATATTTGAGAGACAAGTCACAAGATGTAGCAGGGCATTGGACTGACGGATATACAAGAGAGAGAGAGAGAGAGAGAGAGAGAGAGAGAGAGAGGAGAGAGTTTTTTCTTTTGGTAAAGAGGGAAGCGTGTGTGGTGGCATGTGACACGCGTAGCATTCATAAAGAGCAAAGTGGCCAGGACGGTAGACCCCGCCAATAATGGCATTGTGCCCATCCATCTTTCAAAACATTTACTTCATCTACCCTTTCAAACCTCCTCCTCTCGCTCTCGCCCTCGCGTAGGCTTTCTAGGAGTGG
Organism: Calamus simplicifolius; assembly: GCA_900491605.1. Classification (NCBI taxonomy): domain Eukaryota; kingdom Viridiplantae; phylum Streptophyta; class Magnoliopsida; order Arecales; family Arecaceae; genus Calamus; species Calamus simplicifolius. The sequence goes on from UESW01001310.1 coordinate 438,065, forward strand.
AAAATGATGTGCACGAAGCCAGCCCGCACTGAATGGGGACGTGGGACATGCCCATCTGTTTTATGGGGATAGAGGCAGGCCATAACAGTACTGGCACAGTGCACGATCACAAGATGGACGACATCCGGATCCACCGAACCAGAACAATCCAGTTTTCGTCTTGCATGTAGTCCCATCTGCACCACATAAGAAGACCCATTCATTATATTGGCTTGACCCTACATAAATAACTAACTAAATATTTTTTTTTGACATGAAGTGTATCTAAAACTAATTTCATGGCAATAATTACACATTCTATTAAATTAATATTTGGCTTGAGATTTGTTAGTTTGCCTGACATTTTTTTCCTTAAATGTTAAGGAATCATGTCTCGCTTGAGGAGGATGATCAGCCTTAAAAGGTATAGAAAAGAAAAGAGGGATAGAAGAATCCCTGGGTCACCACTTATAAAGAGAATTCCAATAGCTTTGAGAAGCGAGACTGCAAGGCAGAGGCTCAGTAGTTTGAAATCAAATCTTGCCAAATATAGAATATTGCCTGGACAGACACTTGTAGAGTATGTCAGGATTGTTAATAATAAGCTCCAAGAGATTACACATAGTGGTGATGTACTTAATGATATAGAGAAGTATTCAGCTTTGCATAAAACATTGCCACAATGTCTACAAGACAATTTGGAAAGCTTCTGGGAAAGTGATTATAATATGTCTTCCAATGCATCAGATGATACAGACTTTTTGAATGGAAAAACTAGAGTTTATGAGAGGCTAGTTTACTTATTTCTTGAATCAAACATTTGGAAAAACTTAGCTCGGACATCTGTGTTAGCTGTAAGTCCCAATATGTATTCTGCTAAGTATTCCACAGTAAGTCATCCTTGGTTAAGGAAAATGACTCCTATGATTATGGATAGGGAAAATGTTGAACAATCTATCCCTAGAAGGGTACATTTCAACTGGTAGTGAATTAATTATTTTTTCTTGTTCTTATACATATGTTTTCATTGTTGTACATATTTTTGTTTTGTATATATGTTTTCATTGAATAGTTTATAATGAAAATATTTTGTTTATGGGCATTCATGATTGGAAATATTCAAGTGGATTCTCATTTGGAATTATATTTGTCACAATTCAAATTAAATCTCCATGAATTCTACATTTGAATATAGATGTTGATTGGGAACATAGTGAACTTTTGCATCAATATCTTATGAAGTTTTTTTTTGGTTAATTTAATTTGAAATTATGACTAGTGATGTGTATATATAAATCGAACATAAATTGATATTGCATTTACATTTATCTCTTTGTAGTTCTGTGATTAGTCATGGCATCTAAGAATATTATTGCTGATCTCAACAAAGGAAAGAAATTAAATGGTGATAATTATAACATATGACAATTGAAAATTCAGTATCTACTTGATGAAAGTGATGCTTTGGAGGCCATCAACAATGCAATGAGTGAGCCTAAAGAAGTTTGAGGGGAATGTTAAAAATGCCCAGTTCAGACGTGATTTAGCAACTTATAATGCATGGAAAAAGAAAGATTCCACTGCACAAGGAATCATGATCAGTTCCATGACCGATGATCTGGTATATGAATATCAGCAGTATCAGACTGCTAATAGCATGTGGATTGCTTTGAGAGAAAAGTTGGGGGCACTTCAATCTCCAAACTTAGACAGCTCACTATCAAATTTGACACTTACAAGAAAGTCCTTAACAAATCAATGAAACAACATTTAAGGGACATGTCAAATATGATCATTGAATTAAAATCTGCTGGACATACCTTCACAGATGAGCAGCAAGTACAAGCCGTTATCCGATCTCTTCCCAATAGTTGGAAACACATGAAAGTTAATATGACTCATAATGAAAGCATTAAGACCTTTGCTGATATTGTGCGTCACTTAGAACTTGAAGATGAACGCCTAGAGGCAGCCAAGCCTGAGGCACAAGCATATGTGGCAAAGCCAAGTTCTAAGAAGTTTTTTTGTATTAAGCGCAAGAGATTTTATGGACGAAACAAAGGCAAGGGTAAGGAAAAGGAGGTTGGTCAGGGACCAAAGAAGAGGACTAAGTTTCAAAAGCGCTACAGAGGAAAGTGGTGGTAAGAAGGATAAGACTAAGATGACATGCTACAATTGTGGCAAACTGGGTTATTTTGCTTGTGAATGCACTGAGCCTTAAAAGATACTATCTTATTTTGCCTCCTTATCTTGTGCTTCTATATCAAGTATTTTTGTTTCTAGTACTGTTTTGCTCACTGAAACACATCTTTTGTGGACTGTAGACTCAGGAGCCACATATTATGTAGCTAGAGACAGAAATGAATTTGTTGAATTTCGTCGAATTCCTAAAAGAACAAAGTGGATCTATTTGGGCAACAATGAGAGGATAGAAGTAAAAGGGATTGGTACATACAAATTGGACTTGCAAGAAGGCAGAATCCTATATTTACATGATGTCCTTTATGCTCCAGCTATTTAACAAAATTTGGTCTATGTAATTGCTCTTTTAAAACTAGGTTTTAGCATGAATTTTCATGGAGAATGTGTATCTATCTCTCTTGGTACCAGTTTTTATGGTTGTGGTTTTCTAATGAATGTCTTAATAGTTTTAAACACTAAATATTGCAATAGTAGCAATGGTGTTTATTTTTCCTTATTTACTGAATCTAGCAATGATGATGCCGAGATGAATTTATGGCATACTAGATTAGGGTATATTGGGCATGATAGAATGAATAGACTTGCTCGTGATGGTCTAGTGGGATAAAACATAAAATTTAATCTGCCCACTTGTGAATATTGCTTAAAAGGAAAAATGAATAGAAAACCATTTGGAACAGCCCATAGGGCTGATTATCCATTACATGATGCAGGACCGATTCGCATGCAAGTAATTTTTTTAATGATTAATAATTGTAGTGATTATTCTCCCAAAGTAATAGACAAAGAGGGATTCAAAAAAATCACAGTAAATCCGCACGCAAAATAGTTCCTAAAAAATAAGGAAGAAGGACCGCCGAGGTTAAGAAGCCCCGGTAGGTCTTGCTCTCATACAATAAAGTTACTAGTAGATTAGAGGGGTGTACCTGGCAAGAGAAGAAAGATCAAAGTGTTGAAGGGGTTGCTCTGCCTGGCGGATGCGCCCTAGATGACCAAGCCTTGAGCCCAAGGATCTGCGGCTAAGTATTCGCTGACCTAGATAACGATAACCTTGAATCCTGGATTCATGGCTACTGAGGGATATGCAAGATCACCATATAAGGGTTAAAGAATAATAGGAAAAATTTAGAATAGAGGCAAAGAGACAAGGAAGGAGTAGAGAAAAGGGGAGGGACCAAGGGCTCTTGGGCGTCCACTATTGGAAGACAAAGGTGGTGGCCAGGGTTTCTCTTAGAGACTTGGGATATTGGCACGCGTAGGAGGAGGAAAACAAGAGCACCAGAGAACCAATTAACAAAAATCACAATAACTCAAAACTTGGATTGATTGATTAATAATAAAAGATACATCATTCATACAAGAGGGTCTCTTTTATAGAGCAAGAGACTTGGGGCTCAAGAAAATACAGATATGGAAAGAGAGAAAAGAAAAAAAGGCGCCCTAATCAAATTTGGCATGAAATCTATAGCGTCCAGATGAGGAAGGTGATCTTCTAGATGCAATCAGCGGCAGCTGGATTCAGCATGAAATCTATGGCGTCCAGATAAGGAAAATGATCATCCAGATCGGGAAGGTTGTTTACTCTGCTAGGTGGCATGTGGGCTGCTTGAAGTAGGTGTGACACCAACTTGAATTTAGTAGCTTTTCTGTCTGACTGTGATGGCCTTGTCTTCTACTGATGTCTCCTCTTGTAAGCTGATGAACTTACTACATGACTCACATTAAAATAAATTGAACTGGATAGGACTCAATTTAGAATAAAATGAACTGGACGTGACTCAAAATAAACTAAACTTTATTTTCCAACTCAAGACTTGAATCATAACTAATCAATATCCACAGAGGGTTAAAAATCTTCTGCTTGATCCTAGTGCCCGCACCAATTCTTCCGGGGTGGGAAGAACTCGATCCCGTCGAGTATGGGTCATTCTGGCTCTGGTATTTCTCTAGTAAGTCTGGGTCGAGGTGTTGCAAGTCCTCTCGAGTAATCCATGAATCGCCAGATTTGGGGCGACCCTGCCATCGGACCAGGTAGCGTTGATAACCGCGGTTCCGGGTCGTAATGGCTTGATCATCTAGGATACGCTCGATCCGCTCTCCTCGCTCAGGTAAAATTGGTGGTGGACACTCTTGGGTAGGTTAGTTCATGAAAGAAGGGTTAGGTCTAAAGTACTCACTAGGAATCGCTGCCGGTTCCCTATATTCTACTAAGTCTGCAATATTGAAGGTAGAGCTAATGCCCCAATCCAAGGGCAGATCTAGCATATAGGCATTGGGTCCTACCTTCTCTATTATTTTAAAGGAACCAGCTTCGCGAGCGTGAATTTTCTTAACGGTACATGGTGGGAACCGTTCAGGCCTAAGCCTAACCATGACATAATTCCCTACACCTAACTCTTTGGCTCTTCTTCGGGAGTTAGCCAGTCTTTATAAGTTTCATTACTTAGATTTATTTTCTGGCTAATGTCCTTATGTAAGTCTTTGATATGCTGTGCAAATGCTTGTGCGGACTCTGAGACTCGTGTGTGGAGGGGTAAAGGAATTAGATCAAGTGGACGATTAGGCTTGTACCCATGGACTATCTCAAATGGACTCTTGCCCGTGGACCTGTTCACTGAGCTATTGTAGGCAAACTCTGCATGAGGCAGTAATAATCCCACATCCCTAGGTGTTCGCCTACAAGGCACCTAAGAAGGTTTCCTAGACTACGTTCACCACTTCAGTTTGCCCATCCGTTTGGGGGTGAAAGGCTGTGAAAAATTAAGTTTGGTCCCTAACAGATGCCATAGTTTTCCAAAAGTAGCTGGTGAACCTAACATCCCTATCAGAAATAATGGTCTTAGGTAGGCCATGGAGCTTGACCATGCTATCTAAGAAAAGTCGGGCTACCCTAGACGCGTCAAAGGTTTGCGAACAAGGGATGAAATGAGCCATCTTAGAGAACCTATCGACCACTACAAAGATGGAGTTGTGCTTCTTCTGGGTTTTAGGTAATCCTAGAATGAAGTCCATACTGAGGTCTTGCCAAGGACGATCAGGCACTGGCAAAGAGTATATAGACCAGTGTTCTGCTTTTGCTATTTTACAACGGCACAAGTTCGACATCGGGCTATTATCAGGGCAACGAGCCTTTTTAATCCTGGCCAGTAAAATTGGTCCTCTATCGCTAGAATAGTCTTATCTCTTTCAAAATGACCAGCTAATCCCCCAGCATGCGTTTCCCAGACTAGGAATTCTCTAAGTGACATCCTAGGGATACAAAGTCTATTGCCCTAAAAAGGTAACCATCCTGGATGGTATAATCTCCACTGGTACTGGATGGCCCTAGCTGAAGGATCTTATAAATTTCACCAAAGTCATGACAGTCTCATACTCATCTTTTATCCGGTCGAATCCTATAACTTCGGTGCTAACAGTACTCAACAACAAAGACTTACGGCTTAGGGCATCTGCTACCTTATTTTCTATACCGGCACGGTGTTTCAGGACAAAAGTGTATGCCTGAATGTATTCAACCCATTTGCCATGCCTAGAATTTAGCTTCTTTTGGAGTTCAGAAATTGGAGTGCCTCATGATCAGAAAATAAGATAAACTCCTGCGGTAGTAAGTAATGTCTCCAATACTTAAGGGCTTGTACTACCGCATAGAATTCCTTATCATAGGTGGAATATCTAAGTTTAGCTTCATTTAGTTTTTCACTAAAAAAGCTATGGGGTGATTTTCTTGGCTTAACACTCCACCTATGCCTACTCCGACGCGTCGCACGCAACCTCAAACACCTTAGAAAAGTCTGAAGTCTAAGTATGGGTGCATGAGTCATCCTATCCTTAAGCTCTAGGAAGGCCTTATTAGCTGACTTAGTCCACTCAAAATTACCCTTCCTAATACAATCAGTGATGGGTGCGACGATGGTGCTAAATCCCCTAATGAATCTCCTGTAAAAGGTTGCTAGGCCATGGAAGCTGCGGACATCGTGGACGTTCATGGGTACCGCCACTCTACGATCGACCTAACCTTTTCAGGATCCGCTGAAACACCTTCTGGGGTTACCACAAAACCTAGAAAGATAACCCTATGCATCATGAAATCACACTTCTTAAGGTTTGCATATAGGCTATTCTCTCTAAGGGTCTGACAGATTAATCTGAGATGGTTAAGATGGTCCTCTTTGGTCTTGCTATAAATTAATATATCATCAAAATAGACCACTAAGAATTTTTCCGTGTACTCTTTCAGGACCTGGGTCATGATTCTCATGAATGTGCTAGGTGCATTTGACAGCCCAAAAGGCATCACGACCCACTCAAACAGACCATCTCTAGTCTTAAATGCAGTCTTTCACTCATCCCTGGTCTAATTCTAACCTGATGGTAGCCACTCTTAAGGTCTATTTTGGAAAAGATAGTGGCACCCGCCATCATGTCCAACATGTCATCTAGTCTGGGGATAGGGAACCTATACTTGATAGTGATTTTGTTGATGGCCCTACGTCCATGCACATTCTCTAGGTACCATCCTTCTTAGGGGTTAATAGTGCAGGAACTGCACAAGGACTTAAGCTCTCCCTAATGAAACCTTTCCTAAGTAATTCTCCCACTTGTTTTTGTAGTTCTTGATGCTCAGTGGGGTTCATCCTATAATGGGAAGGTTTGGGAGGGTGGATCCTGGGATCAGGTCAATGGCATGTTGGATGTTTCTCAGGGGTGGTAACTGATCAGGCAATTCTTCAGGGAAGACATCCTTAAACTCCTCTAGGATCTCAATTACTTCTGGGGGTTGTTCCTTTTGGACTGATTCATAGATCTCTTTAGTGGTCAAAATCCAAACAGGATTACCCTCAGTGATGTCCTTTTCTAATTCCTTAGCTTTAATCAGATTAACTCTTGGCTTGCTATCCTTAAGGTTGCTAGATCCTTTCTTGATTGGGTCCCTAGGTGGAGTTGGATGTATCACATACTTGTTTCCATTGTGTTTAAAAGAGCAGATGTTGGATCGACCAAACAAGGTGGCATCGTGATCGTAAAGCCAAGGTCGACCTAATATAATACTACTAACACCCATAGGAATTACATCGCACCAGACCTTTTCCTCATAATTTTGCAATTTGATTAGTATTTGGCATCTGGACTTGATTGGGATAGAGGTGGAATCTATCCACGAGACCTTATAGGGACTAGGATGGGGAACTGTGGTCAATCCTAATGACTTAACTGTATTGGCAGAGACGACATTGACACAACTCCCACTATCCACTATGATCTTGAGCACCTTATCCCCTATCTTAACAAAAGTCTGTAGGATGTTAGTCCTACGCCAATCTTCCTGGTCCTTAGTTTGAGTTTGGGTCAAGATACATCTAACCACTCCTAGTAGGTCTTCCGACTCAAATGTTTCCTCTCTCCATCGTACTCATCTATCAGATGGGTATCAGCCTCATAGACCTCTCCCTTAGGCTCAACTAGGGACTCGGATTCAGTCTCAGGTAACTCATCTATATGAAGGGATCTGACTGGGCACTGGCTGATCATATGTCCCAGTTTGTTGCATCTAAAGCATTTGATCTGGGGGTTGAAATTTCTTTGGACCTTTACAGATTTGCCCTTATCCTCTCTCTGGGGTATAGGGGTACTATTTTGGGGTCGACTCAACTCAGTTCGGCTTGTACTGGGTCGGCTAGTGTTGGGTCGACTCGGGAAAGTTTGGCGGGGGTCTGAGTACTGGGTAGGTCTGGGACGACTAGGATAGGCTGGCTAGATCCTGGATATGGGCTAGGGCACTCGTAGCCTCTGATCTACGATAGGGTGGCCCTCTCTGAAAATGTTCATAATACCTAGCAACTTGGTAAGCTTCTTCTAAATCGTGTACCCTTCTTAGGTAGAGTTCTCTTTGAATATCTGCTCTCAGCCATACCTAAACTTGGATAGGGTGACTTCCTCAGACTGAACGATATTACACCTTATGGTATACTCTTGGAATGTAGCAATGTATTTATTCATAGTTTTACTACCCTGAATTAATCCCTGCCACTGGTCCAATAGGTTCTGTTCATATGATGTAGGGACATAATTGGACCTAAGTCTAGCCTTCATGGCGTGCCAGGTGACTATGGGGTCTCTACCCTCTAATAATTGCCTTCGCTCTAAAGTGGCCCAGTATAACCTTTCCTGTCGTACTAACTTGAGCTTGGCAAACTTAAACTTACGCTCTTCAGATATGTCGTACCAGTCAAAGTACTGGTCCATCCCTTTCTCCCAATCTAGGTAGTCCTTAGGGTCCATAGAGCCATCAAAAGTAGGTGCTTCAAGTCTGACACTTCTAAGGGCTCTTTCTTGGTCTACTGCCTCATGATTGGGTCTCCTAGGGAGGACATCTAGGACTGGATTAGGTCGAAGTGGTCTCCTAGGGTTTGGCCTTATGTAGAGGTCAGGCTGTTGGGCTCTCCTAGGATGAGGTGGGGTCTCATGATTAGACTCAATGTGGGGCTCACGGGCTTCTTCTAGGATGCCCAACCTAGTTTTGACTTGATTGAACCTGGACCCTAATCTAGCCTCAGATTGCTTGATGTCTTGGTTCATTCGGGCTAGTTGTTCAGTGATGATCCTTAAGTGATCATCAATGCTTTGATTAGCCATGGGTTCAGCCTGTAATGGAGGTGGTGATGGGCAAAAAGATGCTCCTGATCTAGTGCACATGCAAGCACAATCAAGCATACAAGACTCAGACTGACTTGAACTACGGTATGCTAGACCTAGTCATCCAGAGTAAAGGATTTGGCTTAATGCAAGCCAATCTAACAGTAACTCTTCAATTGGCCAGTTGGGACAGGTGGAAGGGAGGAGGCTTATCCCGCAAATTATAGGTGCCTAATTAGAATAACCCCAACACTCCGCTTAAGTCGTTTGATATTTGACCTCCTTCTAGACACCAATTTCAGAGCATACGTCATATTGATTTGTACTAGTCTCCTCCAGTACACTAAACCAACTGTTGGTGTCCGTAGCCCTCTAGGGCAAATGTCAATTAAGTTACTACTCAGTTTTAGATTAGAGGCTTGGGATCAGAATGCACGGATGGTTGTTTTGGGCCAAGAAAGGGGTCTCAATCCCTTTCTTATCTGACATCAATGAAAGCCTTTAAGAGTAATTTAATGCAGATGAATGACATGTAAAACACAAACCCTAATCCAGAAATTTATAAATAGCAATAAATCTCAGAATTTTTTTTGATGTGTATGCAGCCAGAAACAATTCGATCTCAAGAATTTTCATGTTTTTTATGAGTAATCAGGCATGCAATTAATTCACAGATTGAATTAAATTCTTAGAAAATAAAGAAAATACTTTAAATTATAATGAATATAGAGAAATAAATTTTATAATTTTTTGATGTGTATACAGGCAGAAACAATTCAATTAACAGAAGATAATGCTAATAATAATGTGAATTAAAATTAAGCCCTAACTATGCTCTGATACCAAACTGATGCAGGATCGATTCGCATGCAAGTAATTTTTTTAATGATTAATAATTACAGTTGATTATTCTCCCAAAGTAATAGCCTAAGAGGGATTCAGAAAAATTCGCAGTAAATCCGTACGCGAAATAGTTCCTAAAAAATAAGGAAGAAGGACCGCTGAGGCTAAGAAGCCCCGGTAGGGCTTGCTCTCCTACAATAAAGTTACTAGTAGATTAGAGGGGTGTACCTGGCAAGAGGGGAAAAGATCAAAGTGTTGAAGGGGTTGCTCTGCCTGGCGGATGCACCCTAGATGACCAAGCCTTGAGCCCACGGATCTGCGGCCAAGTATCCGCTGACCTGGATGATGATCAACTTTAATCCTGGATTCGTGGCTACTAAGGGATCTGTAAGATCATCATATAAGGGTTAAAGAATAATAGAGAAAATTTAGAATAGAGGCAAAGAGACAAGGAAGGAGTAGAGAAAAGGAGAGGGCGGCCAAGGGCTCTTGGGCGTCCACTATTGGAAGACAAAGGTGACGGCCAGGGTTTCTCCTAGAGACTTGGGATGTTGGCACGCACAGGAGGAGGGAAACAAGAGCACCAGAGAACCAATTAACAAAAATCATAATAACTCAAAACTTAGATTGATTGATTAATAATAAAAGATGCATCATTCATACAAGAGGGTCTCTTTTATTGAGCAAGAGACTTGGGCCCCAAGAAAATGCAGATATGAAAAGAGAGAAAAGAAAAAAAGGCGTCCTAATCAAATTTGGCATGAAATCTGCAGCGTCCAGATGAGGAAGGTGATTTTCTAGATGCAATCGGCGGCAGCTGGATTTGGCATGAAATCTGTGGCGTTCAGATGAGGAAAATGATCATCCAAATCGGGAAGGTTGCTTGCTCTGCTAGGTGGCATGTGGGCTGCTTGAAGTAGGTGTGGCACCAACTTGAATTTAGCATCTGCTCTGTCTGACTGTGATGGCCTTGTCTTCTACTGATGTCTCCTCTTGTAAGCTGATGAACTTACTACAGGACTCACATTAAAATAAACTGAACTGGATAGGACTCAATTTAGAATAAAATGAACTGGATGGGACTCAAAATAAACTAAACTTTATTTCCCAACTCAAGACTTGAATCATAACTAATCAGATATCCACAGAGGGTTAAGAATCCTTTGCTTGATCCTGGTGCCCGCACCATTACAACTTGTACACTCTGATATATGTGGAACAATGAGTACTAGAGCAAGGCATGGAGCCTCATATTTCATTACTTTCATAGATGATTATACTCGGTATGGTCATGTCTATTTGATCTCTCATAAATCGGAAGCATTGGATTGCTTTATACAATATCTAAATGAGGTAGAAAATCAATTAGACAAAAGGGTGTAAGCTTTAAGGACCGATCGAGGAAGAGAGTATCTATCTGAACAGTTTAAGGAACTGTGTAACGATAAAGGTATTATGAGACAATTGACCATGCCTAGAACTCCACAACAAAATGGTGTTGCTGAACGAAGAAATAGGACATTACTGGACATGGTCAGGTCTATGATGGCACAAGCTAATCTTCCAATACAATATTGGGGAGATGCTTTATTAACTGTAGCATACATACTTAATAGAGTACCTTCTAAGTCAGTATCCTCCATACCTTATGAGTTATGGATAGGTAGAAAACCTGATTTGAGTTAGATGCATCCCTGGGGATGTGCAACTTATATACTTGACACTTCCCATAAATATGGTAAAATAGAATCTAGGGGAAGGAAATGTATTTTTGTACGATACTCTGAAAACTCAAAAGGATATGTATTTATTGGTGAGGATTCTGATGGAAGGTTTATTGAAATTGAATCCCGAGATGTCACTTTTCTTGAAGATCAATTTTCTAAAAAGGATGATATGGACAAAGGTTCTCATTTACATGAAATGGATGAGCAAGAAGAGGTTGGTACAAGTCGTTCGATGGTTGACACTCAAGAAGTTGTACTTAATCCTATTCTTGAAAGTCAGAGCAATAAGGAATTGCTTCAACCATCTCAATTGAGTGGGAGATTTGAGACTAACTTTGAACCAATTTTGATAGGTGGAAGCAATGATTCTCAATTACGAAGGAGTATTCATTCCAAAACTCCTAGAAAATGTTTTCTAATTGAAAACGAGGCTTATATAGTTACTCCCCAAGATGACGATGAACCTACAACTGTCAAAGAGGCACTTGAGTGTCCTGCTAAAGAAAAGTGGAAAGTAGCATTGGAAGAAGAAATGGATTCTATGAGACTAAACCAAGTTTGGGATTTGGTTAATTTACCGTCAGGCTGCAATGTTATTGGGAACAAATGGGTTCTCAAAATAAAGCCTAAGGCGGATGGTTCTGTTGATAGATATAAAGCTCGTCTGATAGCGAAAGGTTATACCCAACAGGTGGGTATAGACTATGAGGAAACTTTTTCACCTATTGTTAGGTTTACCTCTATTCGCTTAATTCTAGCTATAGTAGCGCATCTAGATTTAGAATTGTATCAAATGGATGTTAAGACCACTTTACTATATGAAGAGTTAGACGAGGAAATTTACATGGAACAGCCTGTAGGTTTTCTAGTTAAAGGTCAAGAGAGTAAAGTTTGCAAGCTCAAAAGGTCAATTTATGGCCTGAAACAATCATCTAGACAGTGGTACCTCAGATTTCATAAAGTAATTTCAAAATATGATTTTAAAATAATTGATGAGGACTATTGTGTTTATATTAGAAAGATGAATGACAAATTTGCAATTCTATCTCTTTATGTTGATGATATTTTGATAGCTGGAAATGACAAAGAGTATGTCATGACCATTAAAAGATGGTTGTCCATGAATTTTAACATGAAGGACATGGGTGAAGCAAATTACATACTGGGAGTAAAAATTAAAAGAGATCGTTCAAAGAAATTTTTGGCTCTGTCACAAGAGAATTATATCCAAAAGATTCTAGAACGATTTAATATGAGTAGTTGCAAACCCGTGGATACTCCTATATCAAAGGGTAAAGCTTTGAGTCAAAATATGTGTCCTAAGAATCCATAAGAACAAAAGCAAATGTCTACTGTATCATATACAAGTGCAGTTGGGAGTTTAATGTATGCTATGATGTGCACCCGCCCAGATATATGTTTTGCTGTTGGACTAGTTAGTCGATATCAATCGAATCCTGGTCCAGAACATTGGAAAGCTGTCAAAAGAATTTTGAGATATTTAAAAGGAACTATGGATTACTGCCTATGTTATCAAGGATCAGAATTACGTCTTGTTGGATATTCAGATGCTGATTGGGGAGGAGATCTCGATCAACAAAAATCTACATCTGGTTATGCCTTTTTACTTAATAAAGGTGCCATATCTTGGTGTAGTAAGAAGCAAACATGCATAGTGCTGTCAACTATGGAAGCTAAATTTATTACATGTTCAGCTGCTGTACAGAAAGCTGTTTGGTAAAGAAGATTTATTGATAATTTGGAAGTTCAAAGTGATGGTGTTGCACCAATCACTATTTATTATGATAATCAAGTAGCGATTGCTTTCACTAAAGACTCCAAATATCATAGCAGAACCAAACACATTGATACCAGATACAACTACATTAGAAACATCATTAGTAAAAGAGAAGTGATTGTACAATATATCTTTATGCATCGAATGGTGGCGGATCCCTTGACTAAACCAATTCCAAGAGATGTTTTTATGGCACATATAGATTCTTATAGATTGCGTAGAATATAAATTGTATTGTTGAGCACATATATTGTACTGTTTTTAAGATAAATGCAAATGAATGTTCTTTATCAAGATATATATATGTATACACATTATATTTTTGGTTAGAAGCTCAACAAAGTGATGTCGCACAGGTTCAAAGATTGGCTTACTTACACAAGCAATCACCTCTAGCGCTCGGATAGCGAGTAGAGATGAGACGTAATGTTAGGTATGTCGCCTCATAGAGAGTATGAGATGAGATTGTATATATATATATAACAATCGATTTGAATAGCCCATTTTCAAATAACCTGTGAAAGCCAGATATGAAACTTAGAGAATTCAGGTTAGGCGCTTGAAAGCGACTGAACTAAGATTTGTACAGTGTTTTATCAGACATCGAAAAAATTACAAACACTGTAACACATGATTCATACCATGTGTGCTAGTTCGACCAATAAGGTAGTGGGAGAAAAGATCCCTGCTTCTCCACTGTGTGAGACCGATTGAGGTTAAATGAAAACTTTACAATAATACCCTTATACTTTTTGCTATTTTTTTGGCGTTTGTGTTTAGTGTCTTGCTATCTTAGCATGTTACCTATGATTATGTATGATTCGATCTATGGAACATGTCTAGATAAGCGACTAAATATGAATTGCAAAATTTCGAGTAGAAAAGGAAGACTATGTTCGATGTATTCATTGGCCAGCCAATCTTGTCTCTTAAGAAAAGCTAGGACTTGATTATGGATACATAACCACATTATTTTAACATGCTCTTGGAGGGATTAGAGATGTTTTGATAAAAGGAACGAGTGTAGGGTATATCGAGTTGAAACTATTGATTATATATATATATATATATATATATATATATATATATATATATATATATATATATATATATATATTGGGGGTTGAGCTACTATGACATTCCTAACAGATGCATGGTACTAAGCTCCCAAGTGCAGGTATACTCGCTAGGTCGCACTGTCCAACTATCAGTATGAAATTGGTGTTTATATTTCTATTGCATTTTTCTTTCTTTCATTTTCCTTTCGCAATGAAGGTCTTACCCTGCATGTGCGAGTGAGAGATGTTGAACATGTGTGACGCCCATGATTGATAACTGCCAATGTGCAGTTATCCACGAAAGCCCCATTATCCACGAAGCCTATGACATTGGAAGTTATATATATGGACGATGTTCTTCGATGGAAAACTGCTCCTTCGTGTGTATAAATATACGAAAGGATAAGGGCTGGATATGACAAAAAGAAATTAAGGGAGCATCAGAGTCTAACGCCAGAAGGATAGTTTGGATCGTGGAAGAGGGTAACGCCACAACCTAGCATTCAAATTCTTTCTTCGTGGAATCATCAAGGTAAGTAAATCCGATCCATACATTTATTCATGTATGATTCATCAGTGTAACACCAAGTACTCTTCTTTTGCACATTATTCTCACTAAGCTTGATGATCCGAATTTTGGTGCTTCTAGAAATACCTTTTTTCCTCCTAATGGCAACTTTGGTTATTCTGAACAGATATCTGATGCTAATGGTTATCTTGAAACAACTTTCTTTAAGTCCAGGCTCTATAAGATTTAGAGATCTTATCATGAGCTGGATGCAGGATGCTGGGCTGAAGATGTCTGCATGTCTTTCATCTTTTCTCCATGAATTATTTCCTTCATGAGCTGGATGCAGGATTCTGGTTGAAAATAAATGTTTGTCTTTCATATTGTTTCCATGAATTATTTCCATCTAATTGATAGATATATTGTTAACCTTCAGCTGGGTGGACCAAATGGGCAACCTACATGGTCGTACTGAGGCAGTTAATGCAACGGAAGAGACATTATTAATTGGATCAAAGGGACGTTGGAGAAACTTTGTAGGCCAGTAGAGGTTAGCGTTTCCCCTTTTTTTTTCATAAATAAAATGCAAACTTAAGTGATGCATCTTTCAGTCTGTATAAATATCAGGACTCGACATGCCAAGATTTGAGTTTGCAATTATATTAGATCGACCTGCTTCCAATCCACAGCCATCCTGTGAATAACTTTGTTTGCAATTATATTAGATCGACCTGCTTCCAATCCACAGCCATCCTGTGAATAACTTCGTCCAGTACATGCCTGAATCAAAAATATGACATGTTTCTAATATGGATCAGATATGGGTTGATTGGTGACCTGATCCAATCCCAAACTGACCCAAAACTGATGCACTGTATTTTTCATAATCATCCTTGGGTTTATGAAACACATTTTTCATTTTAATGATAGCTCTTATGTGGCAGCCGTCAACTTTGATGACAATTTTTCTATGGCTGTCAATCAAACTTATGCAGAATGTGTTGCTAATGATCTCTGCATATTGTTTCACTGTTGTTTCCTTGCATTATATGTTCATGTAATAACTAAGTTACCTGTTTTTCCTTGCACAAAATGTTCATGTTAAAACTAAGTGATCAACTTATAGATGCTTTAATTTTATGCCTCATATTTGGGTTACTCTTGACCTGGTTTAACCTGAAACCCAATGGATCAATAAACTATATTAAGTATAAGCTGACCTGACCCAACCCAAATGAGAATGCGGTACACTTGGATTCATAATTTTGACATGATTCAAATATGGAATTTTATTCTTTGGAATGTTCCAAATCTTGATTCAACCTTATCAGATTGCAGTCATGCCAACATGTAAGTATTTAAAAAACTTTACTTTAATTCATATATTTATACTATATATATGTTTAACTCAGTCTATCTAATATAGACTAATTTTATATAGAAGTGGCAAGAGGTGCAATCAAGTCAGAGCTTAGCTGAAGAGGATGGTGCAGAATCATCACAACAGCAACCTCAGCCCTCCATGATGCATGTATGGAAAGAAATAGTTGGAGTAAATAAGGGATAAATTTATAGACTCGAATCATAGGCTAGCTTGCTGATAGACTCCTCATCTTATGGCTGCACATCCTTACGAGTTCCTTAGGAATGGATTCAGGAGTGGAAGAAGATTTATGACTTGTTTGTGATCTTTTTTTTTTCTATTATTGGGATGATATTTGTTTGTAATTTTTTTTTTGTTATGAACTTGGATATGATGACACTTATGGAATGTTTTTTTTAATGTATTTGGATATATATATATATGAGAAGGATTATGTTTATGATGATTATGGTTTTCAATTTATATAGCAAGTGTATTAATATTATATTTATTATGATGATTATGGATTAATATGAAAAATTTATGAATATAAATTTTTTGTTATATGGATTATTTGTATATATAATCAGGTGTATTAAAAAATATTTTAAGTTTTTTAAAGGTTATATTTAAATATTGTAAGGAATTTTGCAAGGGATTTTGTTTCTTGGAAAGCCATTTGGCGAGGGATTGTTCCCTCGGATATTTATATAGTGAGGATAATTTTTTTAAAAATTAAGAAAAGCTATTTAAAAATTTAAAAAATCTCTAAAAAATTCCTCAAAAATTTTTCCTCCAAAAATCCCTCAAAAAATCTCTCAAAAAATTCCCCTCAAAAAATCCTCCTTAGAAATTCATTCAGAAATTCTCTCAAAAAATCCCTTAGAAAATTTCTCTCGAAAAATCCTTTGGAAAATCCCTCGAAAAATATCTCTCAAAAAATCTTTGGAAAATCCCTCGAAAAAGTTCCCTCAGAAAATCCCTCAAAAATTTTTTCCTCGAAAAATCTCTCAAAAAATCCCTAAAAAAATTTTTCTCGAAAAATTCCTCAAAAATTTTTTCCTTAAATTTTTTTTTCCTCAAAAAATCCCTCGAAAAATCTCTCAGAAAATTTTCCCTCGAAACTTTTTTATCAAAAAATCAGTCAGAAATTTCCAAGGGATAAATTCCATCAAAAAATCCCTCGAAAATAAATTCCCTCAGAAAAATTCCTTGAAAAAATTTTCTAAGGAGGGTTTTTCCGACAACCATTTATTCGGCAAAAATTTATATTTTCAATGGATTTTTTTTCTTTTTTTCTTGAAAAATCCATCGCAAATGACCCTTTCTCTTGCAGTGATAAGTAGGTTTAGAGCATAGACAAGTCAACCTATCTATATCTATTTATCGAATAGATTAGGTTCTAATTAATTTAGTATTAAGATGGATATGTGGTAAAACTTTAAAAGATAGAATTAGAAATAAACATATAAGAGAAATGGTAGGAGTAGTTCCAATTGAAGATAAAACATATAAGAGAAATGATAGGAGTAGTTCAATTGAAGATAAAATGAGAGAAAATCTATTACGGTGGTTTGAACATATACAACGTAGACCTTTAGATGTTCCAGTTAAAAAGAGTGACTTTTTAACAATTCATGGTAAGAAAAAGGTAAAGATAGACCTAAACTAATATAAAAAGAAATAATTAAAAAAGATATAACTATTTATAATTTGAATGTTTTCATGATCCTGAATAAAGCAAAGTGAAGAAAGCATATTCATGTAGCCGACCCCATATAGTTGGGAAAAGGCTTAGATGAGTTGAGTTGAGTCCATTTAACTACGATTCTTTAACCCATTTTAACTAGTTCAATAGTCAAATGAGATCATGCTATGACCCGTTTAACTCGTTTAAGACCTTTCTAACTAGTTTGAGTTCTATTTAACTCTACTTAATGTAACCTGATGATGCCCGATCACTGGTCCTAAACGTCAGGAGGAGGCAGATTGATTAGCGGATCCTTGTCTTGCCGGGCTACCTGTAAAAAGTTTAGGACCGAAGGGATGCTCCGGTGGGGACCCTCCGACCTCAAGTTAGCAACCGAGGTTAAAGCTGAGGAAGAGCTCGAATGAGCTCCTTTTTAGATGAAAAAGAGTCCCCAAGGAGGAGGAATTCCTTTCTGGGTATTGGGATAGTAATCCTCTGAGTTTTTTTACTCGTACCTGATTATTGAGTGAATTCACCTTTTTATAGGAGGTTGACACTTGCATGACCATGTGGGATTCCGTGAAAAAGGAATGTCCGCGAGTTCTTCGGGGTTGTGTGAATCTGGGCTGGTTGGTGGGTCCTGTCCCATCGGAGAGGGGAAAAATAATGGTTGGTGGGCTACGTCCCATCAGCCAGTGGGGCTATTAGGTAGTTGGGTCCAGTCCCATCAGCGGCATGGCCAGTGGATGGTTGGATCTAGCGTTGTCAGATGGGTGGGTCAGAAAGGTGACGGCCTAAACCGCTAGGACTGTACTGGGGCTGACTTGGAGAAATTGGGGCCGCCTTGACCCTTCTGAGGGCGCCGAGGCTGAGCTGGGCCGACCAGGGATGGTCGGGGCCAACTCTATCGACCAGGAGGTGCCGGGGCGGGGCCGACTCGGCGGGCTTGGAGACGCCGGGGCCGATCGGGGCCGACCAGGAATGGTCGGGGCCGACTCGGCGGGCTCGGAGATGCCAGGGGCCAATCAGGGCTGACCGGGAGTGGTCGGGGCCGACTCGGTAGGCTCAGAGATGCTGGGGCCGATTGGGGCTACCAGGGATGGTCGGGGCCGACTCAGTGAGCTCGGAGACATCGGGACCGATCGGGGCCGATCAGGAATGGTCGGGGCCAACTCGGTGGGCTTGGAGGCACCGGGGCCGACCAGGAATGGTCGGGGCTGACTCGGCGGGCTGGGAGATGCCGGGGCCGAGTAGGGCCGACCAGAAATAGTCAGGGCCGACTCGGCGGGCTCGGAGACGCCGGGGCGATCGAGGCCAACCAGGAATGGTCGGAACCGACTCGGTCGGCTCAGAGGCGCCGGGGTCGATCAGGCCGACCAGGAATGGTCGGGGCCGACTCGGCGGGCTCGGAGGCACCGGGGCCGAGCGGGGCTGACCAGGAATGGTCAGGGCCGACTCGGCGGGCTAAGAGGCACCGGGGCCGAACGGGACCGACCAGGAATGGTCGGGGCCGACTCGGCGGGCTCGGAGACGCCGGGGCTAATCGGGGCCAACCAGGAATGGTCGGGGCCGACTCGGTGGGCTCGGAGATGCCGGGGCCGAGCTGGGCCGACCAGGAATGGTCGGGGCCGACTCAGCGGGCTTGAAGACGCCGGGGCCGACCAGGAATGGTCGGGGCCGACTCGGCGGGCTCGGAGATGCCAAGGCCGATCGGAGCCGACAAGGAATGGTCGGGGCCGATTCGGCAGGCTTGGAGATGCCAGGAGCTGCATTAATGTTTTACCAAAATTGCCCTTGTGGCTGTACCAACCACATCAGATGCTCCCTGCCTCTGAGCACTAAGGACCACGTGCCTGCAGTCCTTTGGGCGAAAGGGGCGCAAAAATTCAAAAAATGATTGCCTCCTTAGTGTGCTTTCAATGGATTGATGAGCTAGCGCTTCGTCCCGAGGTAGTGTCGCTTAGAAGTTCTCCCGCAATCATGCGGTAGGTGGGGGCTGACATTGGCGTCGGACGCTCCGGAGAGGAAGTTCATTGGGGAATGGAAAAAGGCAAGGGTCATCATTGCTTCTCCGCTTTCTATGCTCCGTGATTGGTCTGGGATCATGCTCCTTGGGATGAATCGAGGCGGCACATCTCGGGCGCATGCAAAATTTTCGGCTGATAGCACGTGGCGCAATAGAGGTGCACCACATGGCGGGATCTCGAGCATCGTTGGTCGGAGATGGAGGGTATAAAAGCATTTCAAGAGCCTGGGGAAACTTTTACGCTGCTATTGCTTTCTTCCACCTTCTTCTTTCCTGAGCTCTTCTGCGACCTGAGTTCTTCTAACTCCTAGGTTAGTTTCATCTTTTACCTCACCCATGGACCGTCGTGCCGTCAGGGAGGGTAAGAGACCCGTAGAAGAGTCTTCCCATTCCAATAGTGAAAACCGGGTCCCTTTAGCTAGCCAAATGCCTCGGCCGGTGGGTGGCATCACCATCCACGACCGATCGAGTGCGATAGGACCTCCGTCCACCTCAGGCTCCCCTATTAGGGTGGTCCCTGTGTCTTCCCGCCGTTCGGCACTTCCTCCGGCGGTGAGTTCTGATCCAGCAGGTCCAGCGGGGGTAGCCTCTACCATGACCCCTAAGGATGTAGAGGCCGTTAGGGCTAAGTACCTGGTTCCTGATTTCATCGGCCTGTCCGCGCTGGGGCCCGAAGATAGGGTAACCTCTGACCACCCCGGTCAGGTTGCTCTATATGAGGAGTTTTTCTGATGCGGGCTGCACCTTCCTTTCCATCCCTTTTTCCTAAACCTCTTAGATAGGTATAGGTTAGTGCCGGCGCAGTTGACTCTGAATTCGATTCGGATCATCTGTGCCTTCGTTATCCTTTGCTACTTCCAGGAGGCCCGGCCAGGGCTGTCTTTGTTCCGAGCTTTCTATAAGCTCCGCCGTCAGGATGAGGGGGTCTGGTGGGCATTTACCACCAGCCGGGTAGAGCCTTCCCTTTAGGTCTCCCATCCAAAATTAGGGGATGGAAACCTCGATTCCTTTTTGCCCATGTCGAGGGGGTAAGGGCTGCTTGGAGGGAGCCAGACACTAGTTCCAATGATGATTCCGCCGTAAGGGATAGGGACAGGGATCTATTCACCCAATTGTCTAATTGCCAAATCCCCAGCTACAAGGAACTCCTGTCCAAGGAGAACCTGGTAGAGGCTGAGTTGGCCTCGGCGGCCGGTGAGCTTGATGCCTGACTTTTTCTGTCTCGACCCAGGATTTTCTGTATGCCATTGCTAATGTTTGTCACCTTTTTGGTGCAGCGATGAAGGTCTCCGCCAGCGATTTTGAGGCTGCCTTGAAGCAAAAGTGGCAGGTGGCCGGAGAGACGTCCAGGCTAGCGAAGAGGATTCAAAGAAGGGAGCCGGCCAAGTCGATTGAAGCCCTCACGGCCCCGACGCCTACAGAAGAGCCGGCTGAGAAGAAGCCGATCAGAGGAGTGGTCCTGGGGTCGGCCGGGGCCGAAGTTGAAGAAGGAGAGATTTCGACCACCACCGAACCGACAGTGGTGGTTTTAGATGAGGAGGAGGCCCCTGCCGCCGCCGGTGCGCCCGAGGTGGGGCGGGTCACAATCGCCATCGGCCCTCCGACTGCCGCAGAGCCAGGGATTGAGAATGCTCCCCTAACCGCCGACGAGGGGGAGCCAACCGCCAGGGAGCCCCGGGCTGGGGCGGAGGCGACCAAGAAGCGGGGAGGCGAGCCGGGGAGCTCATCCCGCCAACTGGTGCGTTGCCCGACCCGTCCCCAGGTTGAAGGTCCGCAAGAGGGACAAACGTGGCCGGTCCCCACAATCGGCTCAATGGCGAATGCTGCACAGGCCGCCCCTCTTCTGTCAGGAGTTTGGACCGCCGAGTTCGAAGAGGAGATGCGGGGATTGAGCCACTCCGTACTCCTGGATATAGTAATGGTTGCCATTGTCCAGGTAATTTTTAGCTCTCCTCATTTCTTTTGATGTTTCCATTTCCTATGGTTAACATGCTCCCTTTGCTACAGATGGCCAACGACGCAATCGGCCTTCGCGAGGCATTGGCCCATTCCTCAAATACGATTGCCAAGGCCATGACGCGGGCCGACAAATACAAGAAAGAGAGCATGGTGCAATCTCAAAGCCTTGCTCGTCTTCATCAAGAGGCCTCGGCCCGGGAGGAGAGTCTGGCCGGCCGACTGAGGGAGGTGGAGAGCTGGGCCTCCATAGCTGAGGCCAAGATGGAGCTGGCTTCAGAAAAGTTGAAGGCCGCCACGGCACAGAACGAGGAGTTGACCCGGCGGCTTCAACACGCCGAGGAGGAAGCCCAGGCTGCTGCGGAGAGGGCAGCTGCCGCGGAGAAGGCGGCAATGGAGGCAGCCTCGGAGAAGGCCAGAGCAGGGCCTGTGCTGATGAGGCCAGCGCCCGTGCTGAAGAGGCCGATAGCAGGGCTTGGGAGGCCGAGGCGCGAGCCAAGGAGGCCGAGGCCAGGGCTCAGCGGGCTAAGGCCAAGGCGGAGCAGGCCGTCTCCAACTATAAGGCCTCGCCGGAGTTCAAGCAGGAAGTCATCGAGGCTGGCCTCGATGCTTATGTCCAAGGCTTTGAGATGTGCAAGGTTAAAGTGTCTGCAGCACTCGAGATCAACATCTCTGAGCTTGATGAAATCCAGCCTGGGGAGCATGACGAGGAGCCAGCAGAGAAGGAGAATGAGAAGAAGCTTGGCCCAGGCGAACCTTGAGGATCCACCACCCATTTTTCTTTTTCTTTGATTCATGTAACCGACCTTAGGCCAAATTTTGTACTCCCCTTCAATTGTTAATGAAGAAGAACTTTTTCCTGAAATTTCTTTACATTTTGCTTCATATGTTCCTTCTTCCTTTAGGATAAACGCCTTACTTTAAATGTTGCACATATTAACAATGTCGTAGCCGAATCATAGTTTTGGACTGGCCAATGCTCGAATGCGTCTCCAAGATGTAAGTTGGCTATGTGGAAGGTCACTTGAGATACATTATGTTGTTGTAGACTGTTCGAAGGGGGACTCATCTGTGCATGAATCCTCTGAAGGCTCAAAATGATCCATAGGTGACTGAGTGCTAAGATTAATCTTGAAGGCGCTGGGACCGACCAGAGATGGTCGGGGCTGACTCGGCCAATTTGGAGATGCCGAGGCTGAGTGGGGTTGACTAGGGGAGGCCTATGCCGACTCGGTCAATATTGGAGATGCCTGGGCTGGTCGGGGCCGACCAGGAAAGGTCGGGGCCGAGCCGGCCGGCTCGGAGTCTGTGAGGGCCAAACATGGCCCTTTAGAGCCGTCTCGACCTTTGAACCACCTCGGGGGTTTGTGTGCCACCCGAGTGCCGACTCGATCGGGTACGAAGCTATTAGGATCTTAACCGACTCGGGGGCACCGCCGTGCCGGGACTAAGTGGTGTCCCATTAGCCGCGATGCCAGCGAGCTCCTTTTGAACCATCTCGGAGGTTTGTGTGCCGCTCGAGTGGCGACTCGACCGGGTACAGAGCTGTTAGGGTCTTAACCGACTCGGGGGCACCGCCGTGCTGGGGCCGAGTGGTGTCCCATTAGCCGCAATGCCGGTGAGCTCCTTTTGAACTACCTCGGGGGTTTGTGTGCCGTCCGAGTGGTGACTCGACTGGGTACGAAGCTGTTAGGGTCTTAACCAACTCGTGGGCACCGCCATGCCGGGGCCGAGTGGTGTCCCGTTAGCCACGATGCCGGCGAGCTCCTTTTGAACCATCTTGGGGGTTTGTGTGCCGCCCGAGTGGTGACTCGATCGGGTATGGAGCTGTTAGGGTCTTAACTGACTCGGGGGCACCGCCGTACCGGGGCCGAGTGGTGTCCCGTTAGCCGCAATACCGGCGAGCTCCTTTTGCGAGATTTGGTCCTTGGATACAGGGGAGAGCATGCTGTGACGTTGGAAGGGACCCCTTTATTACTCATATTCTAGGGGAATACATCATTGATAATATTGACGGAGGTTATCCACATTCTAGGTACGCGAAATAGGTATTCCGTTGAGCTCTTCTAGTTTATATGCCCCTTGGTGAAATGTCTCGGCGACGCGATAAGGACCCTCCCAGTTGGGGGATAACTTGCCCCCCTCCGTAGGCTTGGATACTGTTGGCCCAGATGACAACCCAAGAGGGGGGAGGGGTGAATTGGGTTCTTTTAAAAAATTAGCCTTTTTAAAATAGTTTGCTTGAGATTAATGAAGGCAAATGCAAAGTAACTATAAAGTGCAGTGAATAGAATAGAGATAGAGATAGAGTCAATAGAACACGGCAAACACAAAAGATTTTATAGTGGTTCGGTGTATCCAACAGCTACGTCCACTCCCAAGATTCACTTGGGTCCACACTATAATCACCCTAGATTACAGCAGAGTTGTTTTACAAGCTCACAACTCAAACTTATTATTTTTTCAGGCGCACAACGAACCCAGCTGGTTTTCAAGGGCTCACCAGCACAAAAACCCTAACACAAGCTTAACCAAGCTTGAACCGAGGTAAGACTACCTCCACTAGTTCAATCCCCCAGATTGAACTAGATACAAACAAATGAAATATGTTTTTCAAATACAAAGCCCCTTAATGAGCAGATAATCAAATAATATAACAAGTTTAGAAAAGCCTGATTTGTAGATGGTTGGCTCTTGAGCTTTTCTTCTTTTCTTCTTTTCTTCTTCTCCTTGCTAGGTTGAATCAAGCCTCAGCTCCGATTCTTCACAGTTGAAGCAGTTGAGAAGGGTTGAAAAGTAAAAAGTGAACTTCTTTCTCCAAGTTGGAAAATCCACAAAAACTTGATTTGAATGCCTTGGATTCCTCTTGAGCTTTTTGGAGTGGAGTGGATTTGAGCTAGAAGGTTTTCCTCTTGAGATTCAGGCTCTCTCTTTTCGGATTTTTGAAATGGGATTTGTCTATTTCAGATTTTCTCTCTTTCTTTGTTCTTGTTTTTCCATTTATTTTTTTTTGAACAATAGTCTTCCCTTTTTATAGATTTCTTTCAAACCATTTTTGAAAGAAAACTATCCGTTGGAGTGTACCTTGTAGCAAAATATATCCGTTAGAAATAAGGTAAAATAGAAATATTACCGTTAGAGCTGATCTGGCAATTTGATTTTTCGTTCCAGGTGGGTTGGAGTCGACTCTAACTTTTCTGGAGTCGGCTCTAGCTCGAGGCATTTCAAAACGATATTTCTGGAGTCATCTCTGACTTTTCTGGGGTCGACAAGAAACTTTTCTGGAGTCGACTCTAACTTACCCGGAGTCGACTCTAGGTTGGGGCCAGAAAAATCGATGTTCTGCTTCTTCTGTGAGAGTCGACTCTAACAGTCTCGGAGTCGACTCTAACTTCCGTGCCAATTCCGGAGTCGGCTCTGTGATTCTCGGAGTCGACTCTAATGTCTGCAATTCTTACCTAGACATTAGATTCGATCCAGAACACTATGTAACTCCTGATTTTGATCATTCAATAGTCTTATAATCTGAAACACTAAATCAAAATTATTAGAGCCTCCAATAGTTATACTCAAGTAGTTTTGTTAATCATCAAAATCATCAATTGGGTCAACAATCTCCCCCTTTTGATGATAACAAAAACTTTGAGTATATGCATTCAAAAATTCATTCGAACTAAAGATTATAGTCATTTTGAAACTTAGAGATTTTTAATTAAGGTTTTGATGCCAATGTTCAACGTAAACTTTAAAAATTATGCATGAGTTCAATATAATTCATCAATTATGAATATTTAATCTTAATGTGCATAAAATTGCAATTGAGCTTTTTGTTAAGCTCCCCCTGCATTGAATAGCTCCCCCTATATATAAGCATCGAATTTTAACTGATTAATATTTCAAGTTATCTTGCATAAACAATCATTTCTCCCCCTTTCTTTTCTTTCTTTATGCATATACAATCAACTTTCATTAAAATTTTTAAGTCTTTCTTTCTTTGCATATTCATATTCAATATTCATATTCAAATTCATATTCAAATTCATATTCAACCATCATATTCAATCTTTCTTTCTTTGCATATATTCAACCATCTCTCCCCCTTTTTGTTATCAGCAACAAGGAGAGTTTTAGATAAAGAAAGTCAATAAAACATAGGGATTCAAGCAGTCAATATTTAAAAATGTGAAATTGCATTTCATAAGTAAGAAGCATTACATTAGTTGATTCATGTACAATCCAAAATGAAATACATTAGATATTCAAAACTTCCTAAGTACAAACTATCAAAATCAAAATCAAGGTCAGATGTGTTTGAATACAATTTTCTTCAAATGACCTATGATTTCCATTACATCATCTTTTTGTGATTTCTTAAAGTTTTCAAGGCAAGCTTCAATTTGTGAGACTGCAAGGTCAATGTCCTTCTTTAGTTGACCCGTTGCATGAACATAAGATCCCGATCCATCAGCAATGCCTTCCATTCTTTCGAATATTTTGTGAAGATCAGCTCCAAAGGATTCAACTGAATTGCTTAAGGTAAAGGAGATCATGTCCAGTCTTGAATTAAGTTCTTCCTTCAACTGATTAAAGTCTTCTTTTAATTGAGTAATTTCTTGAGATCTCTGACTATCATACTCAGCAAGCAAAGCTCTCAGCTGACCAATTTGTTCATCAGAGAATCTCCCAGAATTTGCTATAGACTGATGTGGAGGTGAGGGAATAGAACTAGGTCCGGCCTCTGAAGGTCCAGCTGAAGAAGGTCCCGCAATAGATGGATCAGGGACAGATGGTCCCTCAGTGGATGGTCCCGGGATGTCTTCTACTTTGGTTTCTTCTGCTCTTTCCTCTCTTCCTCCTTTCATCCAAACACCATTCAATTTCTTGAAGCCCATCCGATGAATAGTAGATATGCTATAGTAGTCAGTGTGTCTCAATTTTCTTAAGGGTTCATTCTCCATAATGAGCACACCTTGGCTTCTAAAGATTAGAGCCAAAATCATACCATATGGTAGTGTAGATCTCTTCTTTGTAGCTGCCTCTGCCATATATCCAATCATCATGCCAGCTAAGTTGACTGGCCTTCCAGTAATTATGCAATCCATTAACAGAACGTCTCGCTCCGAGACATACTCGAATCTAGTAATTTTCGGAAATAAGATTCTTCCACAGATATTATGTAGTAATCTGAGTTCTAGATTCAATTGATTTGCAAGGATTTCTTCAAACTCAGTTACATCTCTCCCTAGCATTCTTGTCAATGCTCCACTTCTATCCTCATGTTGATATTCCATTAAACCGATTGTGGGCATTTCCAATAAGTTTCCAAGAATCTCAGAGGTTATTGTAACTCTTGTTCCTCTTACTATACTGATTAATCCACCTTCTCCTCTACTTAAACCGTTGTAAAACTCTCTCACTAAGGCTGGATATGTGGGTATATCAAGTGAACAGATTTTTTCCCATCCCATTTCCTTCAAACTTCTTCCTATAGTTAATCCTTCCGACTCAAAGAAATCAAAATTCACCTTTCTTCCAGTGGTAATGGTCTTACCGGCTAAATGATCAACTTTGGGTGAAGATGGTGAAGGAGGGGAATCCTCTTGAGTGGCCGAAGAGGAGGAAGGCGAGGGTTGCCTCCGAACAGTGCATCTCCTCGTTGGAACGGACGCTCCACCGATGAAACCACGCCTCTTAGGTGCCATTGAGAAGATTTGAGAGTTTAATCAAAGGCTTGGAGTAGATTGGGGAAGTTGGAAAGGCTTTAGAGCTTTTTGGAGAGGTTTTGGAGACGGATGGAATGATTGGGGGTCGACTCCGCCTTTTTATTTTTGACCTAGCTCGACATAGAGTCGACTCCCAAAAACTGAGTGTCGGCTCCAAACCAGAAAATCTGTCAGCGCTCGAATTAGAGTCGGCTTCACAAAAGCCAGAGTCGGCTCTAATCGCTTAGACAAACATCAAAAACTCAGGTGTCGACTCCACAAACTATCAGAGTTAAAAAATTAAGTTTCAAGCATTTGAAACTATTCAAATTAATCATCAAATTCTAGATTAATGTTCCTTAGCAATTGGGGAAACAATGAATTAAGATCTAGATAGATTTCCTTATTAAATATCGAGATTTTTCAAAAAAATGATGAAATCTAGATAGATGTCCTTAAGAGTTTCAGAAAACTATTCCAAAGGATCACAAACTCCTAATTCTCCTCTAAGATAACAAAATCTCTCTTCACTTAAGGGTTTTGTTAATATATCTGCTAGTTGTTCTTCGGTATTCACATAATCAAGACAAATTTCATTATTGGCTACATGTTCTCTTATAAAGTGATATCTTATTTCAATATGCTTTGTTCTTGAATGTTGAATTGGATTTTTAGTAAGATTTATTGCACTTGTATTATCACATCTTATAGGTGTCTTATTAAGTGTGATACCATAGTCTTCAAGTTGTCTCTTAATCCATAGGATTTGAGCACAGCAATTTCCAGCTGCAACATATTCTGCTTCAGCAGTAGATAATGCAACCGAATTTTGCTTTTTGCTAAACCATGAGATTAAGTTACTTCCTAAAAATTGGCATGCACCACTTGTGCTTTTTCTATCTAACTTACATCCAGCATAATCAGAATCAGAATAAGCAATCAGATTTAATGTTGAGTCTCTAGAATACCATAAACCTACATTTTTTGTTCCACTTACATATCTTAGTATTCTTTTAACAGCAATTAAATGTGATTCTTTTGGTTCAGACTGAAATCTAGCACATAAGCAAACAGCAAACATTATATCTGGTCTACTTGCAGTTAAGTAAAGTAGGGATCCGATTATACCTCGATAATATTTTTGATCAACCTTCTTACCTTCTTCATCTTTGTCCAGCTTGCATGAAGGACTCATTGGTGTTCCGAGGGGTTTTATTGATTCCATACCAAACTTTTTTAGAATTTCTCTTGTGTACTTTGTTTGGTTGATAAAGATACCCTCTTTGCTTTGTTTGATTTGGAGTCCAAGGAAGAAATTGAGTTCTCCCATCATGCTCATTTCAAATTCTTCCTGCATTAACTTAGCAAACTCTTGACATAGAAGATCGTTAGTTGCACCAAATACAATGTCATCAACATAAATTTGAACTACAAGTAAATCTTTATCTTTTCTTTTCAAAAACAATGTTTTATCGACATTTCCTCTTGTAAATCATTTTCAATCAAAAATTTACTTAGTCTATCATACCAAGCTCTAGGTGCTTGTTTCAAACCATATAATGCCTTGTGCAATTTAAAAATGTGATTTAAAAATTTGTGATCTTCAAAACCTGGTGGTTGTTCTACATATACTTCTTCATTTATTAATCCATTTAAAAATGCACTTTTGACATCCATTTGAAATAAATTAATGTTCATGTGACATGCAAATGCTAGTAATAGCCTAATGGCTTTAATCTAGCTACAGGTGCAAAGGTTTCATCAAAATCAATACCTTCTTCTTGATTATATCCTTTTGCAACTAATCTAGCTTTGTTTCTAATTACTATGCCATTTTCATCTAGTTATTCTAAAAACCCATTTTGATCCTATAACAGAATGATCTTTAGGTCTTTCCACTAATGTCCATACATTATTTCTAGTGAAATGGGATTTGTCTATTTCCGATTTTCCTTTCTATTTTTTTCTCGTTCTCTTTATTTGAACAATAGTCTTCCCTTTTTATAGATTTCTTTCAAACCATTTTTGGAGGAAAACTATCCGTTGGAGTGTACCTTGTAGCAAAATATATCCGTTAGAAATAAGGTAAAATAGAAATATTACCGTTAGAGCTGATCTGGCAATATGATTTTTCGTTCCAGGTGGGTTGGAGTCGACTCTAACTTTTCTGGAGTCGGCTCTAGCTCGAGGCATTTCAAAACGATATTTCTGGAGTCGTCTCTGACTTTCTGGGGTCGACAAGAAACTTTTCCAGAGTCGACTCTAACTTACCCGGAGTCGACTCTAGGTTGGGGCCAGAAAAATTGACTTTCTGCTTCTTCTGTGAGAGTCGACTCTAACAGTCTCAGAGTCGACTCTAACGTCCGTGCCAGTTCCGGAGTCGGCTCTGTGATTCTCGGAGTCGACTCTAATATCTGCAATTCTTACCTAGACATTAGATTCGATCCAGAACACTATGTAACTCCTGATTTTGATCATTCAATAGTCTTATAATCTGAAACACTAAATCAAAATCATTAGAGCCTCCAATAGTTATACTCAAGTAGTTTTGTTAATCATCAAAATCATCAATTGGGTCAACAATCTCCCCCTTTTTGATGATAACAAAAACTTTGAGTATATGCATTCAAAAATTCATTCAAACTAAAGATTATCGTCATTTTGAAACTTAAACATTTTAATGAAGGATTTGATGCCAATATTCACAGTAAACTTTTAAAATTATGCATGAGTTCAATAAAATCCATCAATTATGAATATTTAATCTTAATGTGCATAAAATTGCAATTGAGCTTTTTTGTTAAGCTCCCCCTGCATTGAATAGCTCCCCCTATCTATAAGCATCGAATTTTAACTGATTAACATTTCAAGTTATCTTGCATAAACAATTATTTCTCCCCCTTTCTTTCTTTCTTTATGCATATACAATCAACTTTCATTAAAATTTTCAAGTCTTTCTTTCTTTGCATTCTTTCTTTGCATATTCATATTCAATATTCATATTCAACCATCATATTCAATCTTTCTTTCTTTGCATATATTCAACCATCTCTCCCCCTTTTTTGTTATTAGCAATAAGGAGAGTTTTAGATAAAGAAAGTCAATAAAACATAGGGATTCAAGCAGTCAATATTTGAAAATGAGAAATTGCATTTCATAAGTAAGAAGCATTACATTAGTTGATTCATGTACAATCCAAAATGAAATACATTAGATATTCAAAAACTTCCTAAGTACAAACTATCAAAATCAAAATCAAGGTCAGATGTGTTTGAATACAATTTTCTTCAAATGACCTATGATTTCCATTACATCATCCTTTTGTGATTTCTTAAAGTTTTCAAGGCAAGCTTTGATTTGAGAGACTGCAAGGTCAATATCCTTCTTCAATTGATCAGTTGCATGAACATAAGACCCTGACCCATCAGCAATACCTTCCATCCTTTCGAAGATTTTATGAATATCAGCCCCAAAGGATTCAACTGAATTGCTTAAGGTAAAGGAGATCATGTCCAGTCTCGAATTAAGTTCTTCCTTCAACTGATTAAAGTCTTCTTTTAATTGAGTAATTTCTTGAGATCTCTGGCTATCATACTCAGCAAGCAAATCTCTCAGCTGACCAATTTGTTTATCAGAGAATCTACCAGAATTTGTTATAGACTGATGTGGAGGTGAGGGAATAGTACTAGGTCCGGCCTCTGAAGGTCCAGCTGAAGAAGGTCCCACAATAGATGGATCAGGGACAGATGGTCCCTCAGTGGATGGTCCCGGGATGTCTTCTACTCTGGTTTCTTTTGCTCTTTCTCTTTCTGCTCTTTCCTCTCTTCCTCCTTTCATCCAAACACCGTTCAATTTCTTGAAGCCCATCCAATGAATAGTAGATATGCTATAGTAATCAGTGTGTCTCAATTTTCTTAAAGGTTCATTCTCCATAATGAGCACACCTTGGCTTCTAAAGATTAGTGTCAGAATCATACCATATGGCAGTGTTGATCTCTTCTTTGTAGCTGCCTCTGCCATGTATCCAATCATCATGCCAGCTAAGTTGACTGGCCTTCCAGTAATTATGCAATCCATTAACAGAACGTCTCGCTCCGAGACATACTCAAATCTACCAATTTTCGGAAACAAGATTCTTCCACAGATATTATGTAGTAATTGAGTTCTAGATTCAATTGATTTGCAAGGATTTCTTCAAACTCAGTTACATCTCTCCCTAGCATTCTTGTCAATGCTCCACTTCTATCCTCATGTTGATATTCCATTAAATCGATTGTGGGCATTTCCAATAAGTTTCCAAGAATCTCAGAGGTTATTGTCACTCTTGTTCCTCTTACTATACTTATTAATCCACCTTCTCCTCTATTTAAACCGTTGTAAAACTCTCTCACCAAGGCTAGATATGTGGGTATATCAAGTGAACAGATTTTTTCCCATCCCATTTCCTTCAAACTTCTTCCTATAGTGAATCCTTCCGACTCAAAGAAATCAAAATTCACCTTTCTCCTAGTGGTAATGGTCTTACCGGCTAAATGATCAACTTTGGGTGAAGATGGTGAAGGAGGGGAATCCTTTTGAGTGGCCGAAGAGGAGGAAGGCGAGGGTTGCCTCCGAACAGTGCGTCTCCTCGTTGGAACGGATGCTCCACCGACGAATCCGTGCCTCTTAGGTGCCATTGAGAAGATTGGAAGATTAATCAAGGGTTTTGAGTAGATTGGGAAAGTTGGAAAGGCTTTGGAGCTTTTTGGTTAGGTTTTGGAGACGAATGGAATGATTGGGGGTCGACTCCGCCTTTTTATTTTTGACCTAGCTCGACTTAGAGTCGACTCCCGAAAACTGGGTGTCGGCTCCGAACCAGAAAATCTGTCAGCGCTCGAATTAGAGTCGGCTCCACAAAAGCCAGAGTCGGCTCTAATCGCTTAGACAGAACATCAAAAACTCAGGTGTCGACTCCACAAACTGTCAGAGTCGACTCTAACAGTTTCAGAGATAAAAAATTAAGTTTCAAGGATTTGAAACTATTCAAATTAATCATCAAATTATAGATTAATGTTCCTTAGCAATTGGGGAAACAATGAATCAAGATCTAGATAGATTTCCTTATTGAAATATCAAGATTTTTCAAGAAAATGATGAAATCTAGATAG
>UESW01001310.1:477881-517321 GCA_900491605.1 Calamus simplicifolius
ATTAAATGTGATTCTTTAGGTTCTGACTGAAATCTAGCACATAAGCAAACAGCAAACATTATATCTGGTCTACTTGCAGTTAAGTAAAGTAGGGATCCGATTATACCTCGATAATATTTTTGATCAACCTTCTTACCTTCTTCATCTTTGTCCAGCTTGCATGAAGGACTCATTGGTGTTCCGAGGGGTTTAATTGATTCCATACCAAACTTCTTTAGAATTTCTCTTGTGTACTTTGTTTGGTTGATAAAGATACCCTCTTTGCTTTGTTTGATTTGGAGTCCAAGGAAGAAATTGAGTTCTCCCATCATGCTCATTTCAAATTCTCCCTGCATTAACTTAGCAAACTCTTGACATAGAAGATCGTTAGTAGCACCAAATACAATGTCATCAACATAAATTTGAACTACAAGTAAATCTTTATTTTTCTTTTCAAAAACAATGTTTTATCAACATTTCCTCTTGTAAAATCATTTTCAATCAAAAATTTACTTAGTCTATCATACCAAGCTCTAGGTGCTTGTTTCAAACCATATAATGCCTTGTGCAATTTAAAAACGTGATTTGAAAATTCGTGATCTTCAAAACCTGGTGGTTGTTCTACATATACTTCTTCATTTATTAATCCATTTAAAAATGCACTTTTGACATCCATTTGAAATAAATTAATGTTCATGTGACATGCAAATGCTAGTAATAGCCTAATGGCTTCTAATCTAGCTACAGGTGCAAAAGTTTCATCAAAATCAATACCTTCTTCTTGATTATATCCTTTTGCAACTAATCTAGCTTTGTTTCTAATTACTATGCCATTTTCATCTAGTTTATTTCTAAAAACCCATTTTGATCCTATAACAGAATGATCTTTAGGTCTTTCCACTAATGTCCATACATTATTTCTAGTGAATTGGTTTAATTCTTCTTGCATAGCTAGCATCCAATTATTATCTTTTTCAGCTTCTTCAATGGTTTTAGGTTCAATTTGAGAAACAAATGCAAAGTGATTACTAATATTTCTCATAGATGATCTAGTTCTTATTCCTTGAGATGGATCACCTATAATCAATTCCTTGGGATGACTATAAGCGTATCTCCAATCTCTTGGTAGATCTATATCATTATGATTAGTATTAATATCATCAGCATTAGGCGAATCATTATCTTTAACTTCTTGTTCATGATCTGAAGATACATCAATATTAAGTTTTTCAAGATTGTTTTCGAGAATGTTTGTATCTTCCTCATCATCAATCCTTTTGGAACTTGATGTTAAAGATTCATCAAAAATTACATGAATAGATTCTTCAACAATTAGGCTTCCTTTATTGAACACTCTATATGCTTTACTAGTTGTTGAATAACCTAAGAATATTCCTTCATCAGATTTTGCATCAAATTTACCTAAGTTGTTTTTACCATTATTATGAATAAAACATTTACAACCAAATGCATGAAAATATTTAATGTTGGGTTTTCTATCATGCCATAATTCGTAAGGTGTTTTCTTTAAAATAGGTCTTATTAAGGCTCTATTTAGGATGTAACATGCTGTGTTAATAGCTTCCGCCCAAAAGTATTTCGGGAGTTTACTTTCACATAGCATGGTACGGGCCATGTCTTCTAGAGTCCTATTTTTTCTTTCAACTACACCATTTTGTTGTGGGGTCCTAGCAGTGCATTGAAACTTTCAAATAAGTGATTTTCAAATTCAGTTCCATGATCACTTCTTAGAGACACTATGGTAGTGTTTTTCTCATTTGTTACTTTCTTGAAGAATTTCATGAATATCGAGAAAGTCTCATCTTTGTGAGCTAAAAACATTACCCAAGTGAATCTAGAGTAATCATCTACTATCACAAGACCATATTTCTTTCCTCCTAGACTTGTGGTTCTAGTTGGTCCAAAAAGGTCCATGTGAAGTAGCTCTAATGGCCTAGAAGTTGAAACAATATTTTTAGATTTAAAAGAACTTCGTTTGTTTTCCAAACTGACATGCATCACATATTTTGTTATTTTCAAAATCTAATTTAGGTAGACCTTTTACTAAATCCATTCTAATTAGTTTTGAAATCAAGGTGTGTGCTTGCGTGACCTAATCTTCGATGCCACAACCAACCAATCTCATTCATATTAGCATTATTAGCAACTAAGCAATGATTATTAGTAGACAATTTGTCTAAATCAATCATGTATACATTGCCATTTCTATTTCCAATAAAAACAATGCTATTATCAATGGGATTAGCTACAGTGCATAAAGAAGATTCAAAAGATACTTTAAAACCTTTGTCACATAATTGACTTATACTAATTAAGTTATGCTTTAAACCATCAACATAAAGTACATTTTCAATAATGTGGAGGGAGTTATTTGAATGTTACCAAACCCCAAGATTTGGCCTTTGCCATTGTCGCCAAATGTAACAACTCCTCCTCTCTTTTCTTCAAGGGTGATGAATTCTTCTTTGTCACCCGTCATATGTCTTGAGCAGCCACTATCAAGATACCACTTTCTTTTTGATCTCTTGGCCACAAGACATTCCTGCAATGAAATCAGACTTTATGTTTAGGTACCCAAGCTTTCTTGGGTCCTTCATGGTTAGTAGCAACAAATATTGTTCCTTTCGGAACCCATATTTTCTTTCCTTTAATATTTAGTTTTTATTAGGTTTTAGAATTTTACATTCATAAGATTTATGTCCTTTTGATTACATTTAAAGCATGTAAAATTACTTTGGCCAGCACTTACAAAAATATTTTTAAGTGATTTTTGTTTTCTTAAAGTGTTATATCCTAATCCGGCTTTGTCAAAAACTGCTTTTTGACTATTTAATAACATGTCTAATTTAGTTGAGCTTAATGTAAACTTATCAACTATGTTTTATGTTTTTCAACCTCATTCTTTAGTTTATCTTTTTTTAAAATTGATTCCTTTTCTTTTAAAATTTCATTTTCAGATTTAAGTTTCTTAATTTCATTGTTAAGATTTTCTTTTCTTGAATGAAAGTTAATTTTCATTTTTCAAAATTTTGTATTTCTTTTTCAAAACTTTGAAATCCTAACAAGTTCATTAAAAGCATCAAAAAGTTCATCAAAGCAAATTCATCGCAAGGGTTGTCGGAACTTACCTCATCATTGTCGTCCGCCATAAAGCATACGTTTGCGACTTCCTTTTGTTCTTCTTCTTCGGAAGAAGATTCCTCGCTGTCACTCCAAGTCGCCATATAAGCCTTCTTTTTCTTTTTGTAGGCTTTCTTCAATTTGGACATTCATTTCTAAAGTGCCCCGGTTTATTACATCATAGCAAGTCAAGGGGTCTTTCTCTTTTTCTTTGTCCTTGTCCTTATTTTTATCCTTTTCTCCTTCCCACTTAGCTCCAAATTTTTTCTTGTGGAAGGGTTTCTTTCTCCTCATAAATCTTTAAATTTCTTTGCTAAGAGAGCAGTCTCATCATCATCATCATCATCATTGCTGCTGCTCTCTTCTTTTGCAGCTTTGAGGGCAATCATTTTCTTTTTCTTTGTGTCCTCCTCAACATGCTGCCTCATAGTCAGCTCATGGGTCATTAGAGATCCTAGAAGCTCCTCTAAGGGTAAAGTGTTGAGGTCCTTAGCTTCTTGGATTGCAGTCATTTTTGCTTCCCATGATCTTGGTAATGACCTAAGAATTTTCGAACAAGTTCAGAGTTAGTATATGTCTTACCAAGACTTTTCAAACCATTTACAATATCTGTAAATCTAGTGTACATGCATGCAATGGTTTCAGATTGTTCCATATTAAATAACTCATATTTATGAACAAGAATATTTATTTTGGATTCTTTTACTTGATTGGTACCCTCATGGGTAACCTCTAATCTATCCCAAATCTCCTTTGCGGAATTACAAGTGGAGATTCTATTAAATTCATTAGCATCTAAGGAGCAATATAAAACATTCATGGCTTTAGCATTAAGCTGTGCCATTTTCCTATCATTATCATTCCAGTCCCTTTCGGGCTTAGGAACAATAGTGCCATCAATAACATGTGTGGGTGTACTAGGTCCATTAATTATAACACCCCAAAGCTCATAATCAGAAGCTTGAATGAATATCCTCATTCTAGCTTTCCAATAAGAATAATTTGAGCCATTAAAAGTGGAGGTCTATTCGTAGAATGACCTTCAGCAAAAGAACCAACTTGTGTTGCCATTTGGAACTTTAGCTCTTGATCGTGTGATCAAAATCTAATGAGCACTAGCTCTGATACCAATTGTTGGCCCAGATGACAACCCAAGGGGGGGGGGGTGAATTGGGTTCTTAAAAAATTTAGCCTTTTAAAATAGTTTGCTTGAGATAATGAAGGCAAATGCAAAGTAACTATAAAGTGCAGTGAATAAAATAGAGATAGAGAAAGAGACAATAGAACACGGCAAACACAAAGATTTTATAGTGGTTCGGTGTATCCAACACCTACGTCCACTCCCAAGATTCACTTGGGTCCACACTATAATCACCCTAGATTACAGCAGAGTTGTTTTACAAGCTCACAACTCAAACTTGTTGTTTTTCCGGGACACAACGAACCCAGCTGGTTTTCAAGGGCTCACCAGCACAAAAACCCTAACCCAAGCTTAACCAAGCTTGAACCGAGGTAAGACTACCTCCACTAGTTCAATCCCCCAGATTGAACTAGATACAAACAAATGAAATATTTTTCAAATACAAAGCTCCTTAATGAGCAGATAATCAAATAATATAACAAGTTTAGAAAAGCCTGATTTATAGATGGTTGGCTTTTGAGCTTTTCTTCTTTTCTTCTTCTCCTTGCTAGGTTGAATCAAGCCTCAGCTTCGATTCTTCACAGTTGAGCAGTTGAGAAGAGTTGAAAAGCAAGAATCTGAACTTCTTTCTCCAAGTTGGGAAATCCACAAAAATTTGATTTGAATGCCTTGGATTCCTCTTGAGCTTTTTGGAGTGGAGTGGATTTGAGCTAGAAGGTTTTCCTCTTGAGATTTAGGCTCT
The DNA here is from genome assembly GCA_900491605.1 of Calamus simplicifolius. Classification (NCBI taxonomy): domain Eukaryota; kingdom Viridiplantae; phylum Streptophyta; class Magnoliopsida; order Arecales; family Arecaceae; genus Calamus; species Calamus simplicifolius. The sequence continues at coordinate 482,885 of UESW01001310.1, forward strand.
CTCTTTTTCGGATTTTTGAAATGGGATTTGTCTTTCCGATTTTCCTTTCTATTTTTTTTGTTCTCTTTTTTGAACAATAGTCTTCCCTTTTTATAGATTTCTTTCAAACTATTTTTGGAAGAAAACTATCCGTTGGAGTGTACCTTGTAGCAAAATATATCCGTTAGAAATAAGGTAAAATAGAAATATTACCGTTAGAGCTGATCTGGCAATTGATTTTTCGTTCCAGGTGGGCTGGAGTCGACTCTAACTTTTCTGGAGTCGGCTCTAGCTCGAGGCATTTCAAAACGATATTTCTGGAGTCGTCTCTGACTTTTCTGGGGTCGATAAGAAACTTTTCCGGAGTCGACTCTAACTTACCCGGAGTCGACTCTAGGTTGGGGCCAGAAAAATTGATTTTCTACTTCTTCTGTGAGAGTCGACTCTAACAGTCTCGGAGTCGACTCTAACGTCCGTGCCAGTTCCGAAGTCGGCTCTGTGATTCTCGGAGTCGACTCTAATGTCTGCAATTCTTACCTAGACATTAGATTCGATCCAGAACACTATGTAACTCCTGATTTTGATCATTCAATAGTCTTATAATCTGAAACACTAAATCAAAATCATTAGAGCCTCCAATAGTTATACTCAAGTAGTTTTGTTAATCATCAAAATCATCAATTGTGTCAACAATTAGTATTAATATCATCAGCATTAGACGAATCATTATCTTTAACATCTTTTTCATGATCTGAAGATACATCGATATTAAGTGTTTCAAGATTGTTTTCGAGAATGTTTGTATCTTCCTCATCATCAATCCTTTTGGAACTTGATGTTAAAGATTCATCAAAAATTACATGAATAGATTCTTCAACAATTAGGCTTCCTTTATTGAACACTCTATATGCTTTACTAGTTATTGAATAACCTAAGAATATTCCTTCATCTGATTTTGCATCAAATTTACCTAAGTTGTTTTTACCATTATTATGAATAAAATATTTACAACCAAATGCATGAAAATATTTAATATTGGGTTTTCTATCATGCCATAACTCGTAAGGTGTTTTCTTTAAAATAGGTCTTATTAAGGCTCTATTTAGGATGTAACATGCTATGTTAATAGCTTCCGCCCAAAAGTATTTCGGGAGTTTACTTTCACATAGCATGGTACGGGCTATGTCTTCTAGAGTCCTATTTTTCCTTTCAACTACACCATTTTGTTGTGGGGTCCTAGGTGCAGAAAAATTATGATTAATACCATTTTCATTGCAAAACTTTCAAATAAGTGATTTTCAAATTCAGTTCCATGATCACTTCTTAGAGACACTATGGTAGTGTTTTTCTCATTAGTTACTTTCTTGAAGAATTTCATGAATATCGAGAAAGTCTCATCTTTGTGAGCTAAAAACATTACCCAAGTGAATCTAGAGTAATCATCTACTATCACAAGACCATATTTCTTTCCTCCTAGACTTGTGGTTCTAGTTGGTCCAAAAAGGTCCATGTGAAGTAGCTCTAATGGCCTAGAAGTTGAAACAATATTTTAGATTTAAAAGAACTTCTTGTTTGTTTTCCAAACTGACATGCATCACATATTTTTTATTTTCAAAATCTAATTTAGGTAGACCTTTTACTAAATCCATTCTAATTAGTTTTGAAATAAGGTGTATGCTTGCGTGACCTAATCTTCGATGCCACAACCAACCAATCTCATTCATATTAGCATTATTTGCAACTAAGCAATGATTATTAGTAGACAATTTGTCTAAATCAATCATATATACATTGCCATTTCTATTTCCAATAAAAACAATGCTTTTATCAATGGGATTAGCTACAGTGCATAAAGAAGATTCAAAAGATACTTTAAAACCTTTGTCACACAATTGACTTATACTAATTAAGTTATGCTTTAAACCATCAACATACAGTACATTTCAATAAATGTGGAGGGAGTTATTTGAATGTTACCAAACCCCAAGATTTGGCCTTTGCCATTGTCGCCAAATGTAACAACTCCTCTCTTTTCTTCAAGGGTGATGAATTCTTCTTTGTCACCCGTCATATGTCTTGAGCAGCCACTATCAAGATACCACTTTCTTTTTGATCTCTTGGCCACAAGACATTCCTGCAATAACATCAGACTTTATGTTTAGGTACCCAAGCTTTCTTGGGTCCTTCATGGTTAGTAGCAACAAATATTGTTCCTTTCGGAACCCATATTTTCTTTCCTTTAATATTCAGATTTTTACTTGGTTTTATAATTTTACATTCATACGATTTATGTCCTGATTGATTACATTTAAATTATGTAAAATTACTTTGGCCAGCACTTACAAAAATATTTTTAAGTGATTTTTGTTTTCTTAAAGTGTTATATCCTAATCCGGCTTTGTCAAAAACTGCTTTTGACTATTTAATAACATGTCTAATTTAATTGAGCTTAATGTAAACTTATCAACTATGTTTTTATGTTTTTCAACCTCATTCTTTAGTTTATCTTTTTCATTAGAGATTGACTCCTTTTCATTCATTAAAATTTCATTTTCAGATTTAAGTTTCTTAATTTTATTGTTAAGATTTTCCTTTTCTTGAATGAAGGTTAAGTTTTCATTTTTTAAAATTTTGTACTTCTTTTTTAAAACTTTGAAATCACCAACAAGTTCATTAAAAGCATCAAAAAGTTCATCAAAGGCAAATTCATCGCAAGGGTTATCGGAACTTACCTCATCGTTGTCGCCCGCCATGAAACATACGTTTGCGACTTCCTTTTGTTCTTCTTCTTCGGAAGAAGATTCCTCGCTGTCACTCCATGTCACCATATAAGCCTTCTTTTTCTTTTTGTAGGCTTTCTTCAACTTTGGACATTCATTTCTAAAGTGCCCCGGTTTATTACATTCATAGCAAGTCAAGGGGTCTTTCTCTTTTTCTTTGTCTTTGTCCTTATTTTTATCCTTTTCTCCTTCCCACTTAGCTCCATATTTTTTCTTGTGGAAGGGTTTCTTTCTCCTCATAAATCTCTTAAATTTCTTGGCTAAGAGAGCAGTCTCATCATCATCATCATCATCATCATTGCTGCTGCTCTCTTCATCTTTTGCAGCTTTGAGGGCAATCATTTTCTTTTTCCTTGAATCCTCCTCAACATGCTGCCTCATAGTCAGCTCATGGGTCATTAGAGATCCTAGAAGCTCCTCTAAGGGTAAAGTGTTGAGGTCCTTAGCTTCTTAGATTGCAGTCATTTTTGCTTCCCATGTTCTTGGTAAAGACCTAAGAATTTTTTGAACAAGTTCAGAGTTAGTATATGTCTTACCAAGACTTTTCAAACCATTAACAATATCTGTAAATCTTGTATACATGCATGCAATGGTTTCATATTGTTCCATACTAAACAATTCATATTTGTGAACAAGAATATTAATTTTGGATTCTTTCACTTGGTTGGTACCCTCATGGGTAACCTCTAATCTATCCCAAATCTCCTTTGCGGAATTACAAGTGGAGATTCTATTAAATTCATTAGCGTCTAATGAGCAATATAATACATTCATGGCTTTAGCGTTAAGCTGTGCCATCTTCCTATCATTATCATTCCAGTCTCTTTCGGGCTTAGGAACAATAGTGCCATCAATAACATGTGTGGGTGTACTAGGTCCATTAATTATAACACCCCAAAGCTCATAATCAGAAGCTTGAATGAATATCCTCATTCTAGCTTTTCAATAAGAATAATTTGAGCCATTAAAAAGTGGAGGTCTATTCGTAGAATGACCTTCAGCAAAAGAACCAACTTGTGTTGCCATTTGGAACTTTAGCTCTTGATCGTGTGATCAAAATCTAATGAGCACTGGCTCTGATACCAATTGTTGGCCCAGATGACAACCCAAGAGGGGGGGGGTGTGAATTGGGTTCTTTTAAAAAATTAGCCTTTTTAAAATAGTTTGCTTGAGATTAATGAAGGCAAATGCAAAGTAACTATAAAGTGCAGTGAATAGAATAGAGATAGAGATAGAGTCAATAGAACACGACAAACACAAAAGATTTTATAGTGGTTCGGTGTATCCAACACCTACGTTCACTCCCAAGATTCACTTGGGTCCACACTATAATCACCCTAGATTACAGCAGAGTTGTTTTACAAGCTCACAACTCAAACTTATTGTTTTTTCGGGCGCACAATGAACCCAGCTGGTTTTCAAGGGCTCACCAGCACAAAAACCCTAACACAAGCTTAACCAAGCTTGAACCGAGGTAAGACTACCTCCACTAGTTCAATCCCCCAGATTGAACTAGATACAAACAAATGAAATATGTTTTTCAAATACAAAGCCCCTTAATGAGCAGATAATCAAATAATATAACAAGTTTAGAAAGCCTGATTTGTAGATGGTTGGCTCTTGAACTTTTCTTCTTTTCTTCTTCTCCTTGCTAGGTTGAATCAAGCCTCAGCTCCGATTCTTCACAGTTGAAGCAGTTGAGAAGGGTTGAAAAGTAAAAAGCTGAACTTCTTTCTCCAAGTTGGGAAATCCACAAAAACTTGATTTGAATGCCTTGGATTCCTCTTGAGCTTTTTGGAGTGGAGTGGATTTGAGCTAGAAGGTTTTCCTCTTGAGATTCAGGCTCTCTCTTTTTCGGATTTTTGAAATGGGATTTGTCTATTTAGATTTTCTCTCTTTCTTCGTTCTTGTTTTTCCGTTTATTTTTTTTTTGAACAATAGTCTTCCCTTTTTATAGATTTCTTTCAAACCATTTTTGAAAGAAAACTATCCGTTGGAGTGTACCTTGTAGCAAAATATATCCGTTAGAAATAAGGTAAAATAGAAATATTACCGTTAGAGCTGATCTGGCAATTTGATTTTTCGTTCCAGGTGGGTTGGAGTCGACTCTAACTTTTCTGGAGTCGGCTCTAGCTCGAGGCATTTCAAAATGATATTTCTGGAGTCGTCTCTGACTTTTCTGGGGTCGACAAGAAACTTTTCTGGAGTCGACTCTAACTTACCCGGAGTCGACTCTAGGTTAGGGCCAGAAAAATTGACGTTCTGCTTCTTCTGTGAGAGTCGACTCTAACAGTCTCGGAGTTGACTCTAACTTCCGTGCCAGTTCTGGAGTCGGCTCTGTGATTCTTGGAGTCGACTCTAATGTCTGCAATTCTTACCTAGACATTAGATTCGATCCAGAACACTATGTAACTCCTGATTTTGATCATTCAATAGTCTTATAATCTGAAACACTAAATCAAAATTATTAGAGCCTCCAATAGTTATACTCAAGTAGTTTTGTTAATCATCAAAATCATCAATTGGGTCAACAGATACCTCAGCCTTCCTCAAAACTAAGTCTCCACGGCGAAAGACCTTGGGACGAACTCGAGCATTGTAGTACTTGGTCGCTCGCTGACGGAAGGTCGCCATGCGCAGCCTCGCCCGATAATGTGCTTCGTCGATGAAGTCTAGATTATCCCGTATCAGTGCAGAGTTGTTTTCCTTGTTGAAGGACTCCACACGCGGACTGGGTAGTCCGATCTCAACGGGAATGACGGCTTCAGATCCAAAGACGAGACTGAAGGGAGTCTCGCCCGTCGGGGCCCTGGGGTTCATATGGTAAGCCCATATCATACTGGGGAGTTCCTCCACCCATCGACCCTTGGACCCATCCAGCCAGGTCCTGAGCCCTCTGAGAATGGTGCGGTTCATAACCTCGGCCTCTCCATTGGTCTGGGGGTGGCCGACAGAGGTGAATCGGTGATGAATGCCTAGCTCATCACAGAAAGCCTTAAATGCTTCATTGTTGAATTGGCGGTCGTTGTCTGTGACGAGGGTATGAGGTAGGCCAAAACGGCATATGATCGACTTCCAGAAGAAGGCTTTGACCTTACTTTCAGTGATCTTAGCCAGCGCATCGACCTCGACCCATTTGGTAAAGTAATCGATGGTGACTAGCAAGAATCTCCGCTGCCCTAAAGCTGGGGGAAATGGCCCGAGGATGTCCATTCCCCATTGAGCGAAAGACCAAGGGGCCGAGAGCGGGTTCAGCGGGGTGGACGGTTGATGCTGGATGTGCGCGTGGCGCTGACAACCATCGCACTTCTGAACTAGTTTGGCCACATCCTCCTTCATAGTGAGCTAGAAGTATCCCTGACGGAGAGCCTTCTGGGCTAGGGACCTGCCCTCCAGGTGATTTCCACATATGCCTTTGTGGATTTCTCTGAGGATATAGTCGACGTCGGTGGGTCCTACACACTTGAGCAGGGGGTAGGAGAACGACCTTCTGTATGGACGCCCATCCAGGAGGACGAATTTGGAGGCCCTTCACTTGAGTAGCCTGGCTTCATTGCGATCGTCAGGGAGAGTGCCGTCAGTGAGATAACGGACGTAGGCATCCATCCATGTGGCCTCTTGAGTGAGCGGGAGGACTTCCTCGCCGTTCTCTATGCTGGGCATTTCTAAATATTCGATGTAAGCGTCCCTTGCCATGCCGTCGGCAGAGGTAGCCAGACGAGAAAGGATGTCGGCCTTGGCATTCTCACTCCGAGGAATGTAATTGATACTGAAGTAAGCTAAGAGGGAGGTCAAGAGCCGAACCTTGCCCAAGTACTAAGTCATAACAGGGTCACACGCCTCGTACTCTCCGTTGATTTGCCCGGAGACAAGTTGCGAGTCTGTGAAAGCCCTGAGACGCCTTATCCCGAACTCCTGGGCTAGCTTTAATCCGACCAGCAGGGCTTCATACTCAGCTTGATTATTGGTGGCTTTGAATAGAAACTGCAGGGCGCATTCTGTCCTCTCACCGCTCGGCCCGGCGAGAATGAGGCCGGCGCCGCTTCCCTGAGAGTTTGACGCACCGTCCACATGAAGAATCCAAGTTTCTCCATCGCCGCTTGGTTTGGGCTCGCACTGTTCCTTGGTAACTTCCTCGGCTGCCTCATCCACCCAAGTGCACTCAACCAGGAAGTCGGCTAAAACTTGGGACTTTAGAGCCGGTCGTGCCTGGAAGGAGAGGTCGAACTCTCCTAGCTTGATGGCCCATTTGGCGAGTCGGCCTGAGGTATCCGAATGGGCTAGGATGGCTCGGAGGGGCTAGTCCGTGAGCACCACGATGGGATGGGCTTGAAAGTATGGGCAGAGACGTTGGGCGAAGACTATCAGGGCGAAGATAACTTTCTCTATCTTGGAGTACCTAACTTCTGCGTCATGGAGGACCTTGCACACATAATAGACGGGTCTCTGGGTCCCACCAGTGTCAAGACGCACCAAGACCGAACTAACGACCTCTGGAGAAGCGGAAAGGTAGAGGAAAAGGCTTTCCCCATCCCTTGGCTTAGACAGGAGCGGCGGGGAGGACAGAAATGCCTTCAACCCGTCGAAGGCTCTCTGGCAGTCGTCTGTCCATTCGAAGCTGTTCACCTTCCGCAGGGCCTTGAAGAAGGGTAAACACCTCTCGGCCGATTTGGAAAGGAAATGACTCAGAGCCACCACTCTTCCCGTTAGTCGTTGCACTTCCTTCTTGCTGGACGGTGGCCTCATGTCAAGGATGGTGCTGATCTTCTCTGGGTTTGCCTCGATCCCCCGCTGGGTCACCATAAAACCCAGGAACTTGCCCGCCGTGACCCCGAAAGCACATTTCTTGGGGTTCAGCTTGACTTGGAAACGACGGAGGTTGTTGAAGGTTTCCTCTAAGTTGGAGACGTGATTGGAGTCGTGGGTGCTCTTTGTCAGCATGTCATCCACATAGACCTCCATATTCCGGCCTAGCTAATCTTGGAACACCCTGTTCATCAACCTCTGGTAGGTTGCCCCTGCATTCTTGAGGCCAAAAGGCATCACCTTTTAGCAATAAATGCCTTTCTCCATCACAAAGGATGTGTGCTCCTCTTCATTGGGGTCCATTCTTATCTGATTATATTCGGAGAAGGCGTCCATAAAACTGAGGAGCTCGTGCCCGGAGGTGGAATCCACCAGCTGATCTATCCTTGGCAAGGGAAAACTGTCTTTTGGACACGCCTTGTTAAGATCGGTGAAGTCGATACAAATTCTCCAGCTCCCGCTTGCCTTTCGCACCATAACCACATTAGCCAGCCAACTAGGGTAATGTGCCTCCCGGATGTGGCCGGCACTGAGCAGTTTGTTGACTTCCTCATCGATAGCCTTTTTTCGGTCAGGAGCGAAGCTTCTCTTCCTTTGGCGGATTGGATGATGCCTTGGGTCAATGTTGAGCTTGTGGGTGATCACCTCTGGAGGGATGTCGGGCATGTTAGATGCCGACCAAGCGAAAACGTCCGAGTTAGCCCGCAGGAAGGTTAAGAGGCACTCCCGGTCCTCCGAGGAAAGGAGTCCGCTGACACGCACGGTCTTCGCTGGGTCGTCTCCAAGAGGGAAAGTTAGGAGGTGCTCGGCTCGTTCTCCTCCCTTGTTGGAATCTCTGGGATCAGGCGCTTCTAAAGTTGATTCAGCTTCCAAAGGACTTGACGCCGTGTGATAACAAGGCAGGACTGGGCTGGTCTCGCCGCGCATCTCTCGGACTCCTTCACCAGTGGGGAACTGCACCAGTAAACATCGGGTGAAGATAACTGCATCCAAAAGATTGAGGCCCGAATGCCCGAGAATGACATTGTACGCCAAGGGGACACGTACAACTAAGAACTTCATAATCACTGTGCTTTGGCGTGGTGGTGCTCCGGTCATCACGGGCAAACATATCTCACCCTCGACTTTTACTGAATCCCCTGTGAACTCGACTAAGGGAGCCACCACAGGTCAAAGGGAATCAAGAGATAATCCCATTCGAAAAAATGCATCGTAGGTAAGGATGTCAGCTGAGCTGCCACTATCAACCAATATCCTCTTTACAGGGTGCTTGGCGATCATCATAGAGATGACGATGCCTTCATTGTTTACATTTTCAACAATAGCAGATTCTCTCCCAGAAATTACATTATTCGGCTCCTCCTCCCTCGGGCACTTGCACGAAGGAGCTGCCCCCCAGGACACCATCCCGACTGTCCGCTCCATGGGAGTGTTATCAACGGTGGCTTGAATAGGCGGAGGCACCATGAGGGTCGGCAGCGGCTACGACGCCTTTTGGATATACTTGCTGAGGTAGCCTCGCTGGATGAGTTCCTCTATGGCCTGCTTCAAACTGAAGCAACTGTTGGTGTTGTGGCCGTAATCCCGATGGAATCGGCAATAATGGCTCTTGTCACGGGGAGGACATTTCTTCATAAGAGGAGGGCGCTGGAGATAAGGCTCGCCCTCGATCTCCATAAGGATATGAGATCGAGGGGCGAGAAGGGGTGTGAGCTTGCTTTCGTCAGGAACGGAGCTTCGACGCCTATTGTCGGATCAGCAAGGCGGGTCGAACCGTCGGTGTCGAGGGGGTCCATTCGGCTCGGGGCGAGCGGGCTTGTGGCTGGAGCTCCTCGAGGATTCTCGGTGGGTGAAGTCAGCTTCATCCACACGGATGTACTTCTGAGCCCGAAGGAGGAGGTCGGAGTAAGAACTCGGGGGCTTCTTGTCCAAGGAAAAGGTGAAGTGGGACAGGAGGAGTCCCCGCTTCAGCGCTAGCGTTGCCACCGCATCATCGAGATGGTAAACCTCGAGGGCGGCAGCCTTAAACCGGGACACAAAGTCCCGTAGTGCCTCCCCCTCCTTCTGGTGCACGGAGAAGAGGCTGTCCGCCACTCTTGGAATCCGCTGGCAGGCATCGAAATGTGCCAGAAAGGCCCTTTCCAGCTCTCGAAAGGAGTTGATGCTGTGAGGGGACAGGCGCGAGTACCACGCACGAGTGGCCTTCCGTAGAGTGGCGGGGAAGGCTTTGCAGAGAAGGGCGTCCGAAGCACCTTGGACTTGCATCATTGCTTTATAACTCTTAAGATGGTCGAGAGGATTTGTTGTACTATCGTACGGATCTATCTAGGGAAAATAGAATCTAGAGGGGACAGGCTCCTCCAATATCCGGCGGGTGTAAGGAGCACGGGTGTCAAACTCCTCCTCCGGTTGATGATTGATCTTCTTGGTAAGCTCATCCAGTCGCCTATTGTACTCGTCCAGGCACTCCTTCGCTTGGCGGCTGATTGTCGGGGCCCTCCGAGATGGCTCGGAGGAAGAAAAAGAGGAAGAAAAAGAAGGAGAAGGACGCGGGAGCCAGGACTTCCGCTTTGGTTCCTCCTGACGATGCGGCTCGGGAGGAAATTTGCTGGGGCCACAATCGGGGGACCGTGGCCGCTTGGGGGCTCACGGCGAGGCTTCCTAGGGAAAACCTGCTTCCTAGTGGAAACCTGATGACGACCGGCTTCCTGCTGAGGAGGGCCTCCCCTGGCTGACTGCTGACTGGCGGGGGGAGCAGTCTGGTGCTGGGTGGCCACGGACTATTGCTGCTGGAGTCCATGGACCATAGCGGTGAGAGTTTGGACCTGCTGGGTGAGATTCGCTAGTTGCTCCGCAGTTTGGACAGCTGCATCTGTTGGTGGATGGGTGACGGAAGGATCGGTAGCAGGGGGATTGGACTCTTGCTGCCTAACTGGCGGGGGAAGCCCCGCTGGACAGCTGATAGAAGCGTCCTGAGCTCGCGTCACCACCATGGCTTGAAGAAGAAGAGAGGGGGGAGCAAAAGTTCGCCGATATGTAACACAGGGAACCCTGAGCCCCCCTTCCTGGCGCGTCAATCTGATGACGCCCGATCACTGGTCCTGAACGTCGGGAGAAGGAGGTAGATTGATTAGCGGATCCTTGTCTTGCCGGGCTGCCTGCAAAAAGTCCCAGGACCGGAGGGATGCTCCGGTGGGGACTCTCCGACGCTCAAGTTAGCAACCGAGGTCACAGCTGAGGAAGAGCTCGAATGAGCTCCTTTTTAGATGAAAAAGAGTCCCCATGGAGGAGGAATTCCTCTCTGGGTATTGGGATAGCAATCCTCTGAGTTTTTTTGCTCGTACCTGATTATTGAGTGAATTCACCTTTTTATAGGGGGTTGACACTTGCATGACCACGTGGGATTCCGTGAAAAAGGAATGTCAGCGGAGTTCTTGGGGGTTGTGTGAATCTGGGCTGGTTGGTGGGTCCTGTCCCATCGGAGAGGATAAAAACGGTGGTTGGTGGGCTATGTCCCATCAGCCAGTGGAGCTATAGGTAGTTGGGTCCAGTCCCATCAGCGGCGTGACCAGTGGGTGGTTGGATCTGGCATTGTCAGGTGGTGCGGGTCAGAAAGGTGGCAGCCTGAACCGCCAGGACTGTACTGGGGCTGACTTGGAGAAATTGGGGGCGCCTTGACCCTTCTGAGGGCGCCGAGGTTGAGCTGGGCCGACCAGGGATGGTCGGGGCCAACTCTACCAACCAGGAGGTGCCGGGGGGGGCCGACCAGGAATGGTTTGGGCCGACTCGGCTAGCTTGGAGACGCCGGAGCCGATCAGGGCCGATCAGGAATGGTCGGGGCGACTCGACGGGCTCGGAGACGCCGGGGGCCAATCGGGGCTGACCGAGAGTGGTCGGGGCCAACTCGGCGGGCTCAGAGACGCAGGGGCCGATCGGGGCCGACCAGGGATGATCGGGGCGACTCGGCGGGCTCGGAGACGCCGGGCCGATGCAGCTGACCAGGAATGGTCGGGGCCGACTCGGCGGGCTCGGAGGCACTGGGCCCGAGCAGGGCCGACCAGGAATGGTCGGGGCCGACTCAGTGGGCTCGGAGACGCCGGGGCCGAGCGAGGCCGACCAGAAATGGTCTGACCGACTCGGCGGGCTCGTAGACACCGGGGCCGAGCGAGGCCGACCAGGAATGGTTGGGGCCGACTCGGTGGGCTGGGAGACACCGGGGCTGAGCGGGGCCGACCAGGAATGGTCGGGGCCGACTCGGGGGGCTCGGAGGCACCGGGGCCGAGCGGGACCAACCAGGAATGGTCGGGGCGACTCGGAGGGCTCGGAAGCACCGGGGCCGAGCGGGACCAACCAGGAATGGTCGGGGCCGACTCGGCGGGCTCGGAGACACTGGGGCTGATCGGGGCCGACCAGGAATGGTCGGGGCCGACTCGGCGGGCTGGGAGACGCCGGGGCCGAGCGGGGCCGAATCGGCGGGCTCGGAGACGCCGGGGCCGACCAGGAATGGCCGGGGCCGACTCGGCGGGCTCGGAGATGCCGGGGCCGATCGGGGCCTACCAGGAATGGTCAGGGCCGACTCGGCGGGCTCGGAGACGCTGGGGCCGATCGGGGTTGACCAGGAATGGTCGGGCCGACTCGGCAGGCTTGGAGACGCCGGGAGCTGCATTAATGTTTTACCGAAATTGCCTTTGTGACTGTACCAGCCACATTATAACGCACTTAAGCTTTAAACCCACTTAACTTATTTAACTTATTTAAACTGATTTGACCCATTTAAAAAATAGGTTATGTGAGTTGGATTAGATCACCTATTTAATAAAGAGGTTAGATTCAAATCCACACTATTGGGTAGATTCAAATCCACACTATTGGGTTGCTTATTAAATAACTTGGGTTCTGAGATAAAGTTTTGACCTAGTCCGTATCTGATCTAACCTACATCTAATTCGATCCAATCTAATTACAAACTCTAATAAACATTGATATATGAGGATTATTAAATGCCAAGTTGCAAAGGCAGTATTATGTGAGCTTATAAGACATTTTGAATATACTAACGGTTGCATAGAAGCATTTGACACTACAAGTGAGTCTTACATTTTGCCTATATTTTCTTTTCAAAAGATATTACTCTATATTTTTGAAGAAAGATGGATATTGAAAACCTAAATTTTAAAAATGTATTGAATCAAAAAGTGATATATAGCCAAATAGAGGATGAAGATAAGAAAATGAAGACCCATTGAACTAAAAATATACGAAAACTTACCCCCTTCTTTTCTTTGCAGGAGAAAAAAAAAGGAGAAAGTATCTGCTTCGTTAAAAAGATTGGATTGCTTAATAATATTTGTATAATTATATGCAATGAAAAGGATTAAAAATTAAAAAAAATTAATATTATGTACTAGTGTAAAGTGCTAAAAAACTAAATATTATAGTTAAAGTCCGATGCACTAAAGGGGTGGACATCAATTACTCCCATGCTAAACAAAATCCCTGGAAGATCCTAACTATGGTTAATTACACTGCATTAGGATATAATTCTTATATATATATATAGTTGCAAGTGTCCACTGCCCTTGGCTTATGGCCTAAACGATAAACAGATCAGGATACACTAGAGTCCTGACTTTCTGGAGCTATGCATGTGGGCTTGAGCAGAATTTTGACTGGATTTTAGCTTCCTTTCAGCTAGCCATTTCTACTAAGGGTGACCTATCCCAAACTCATCTCATCGCCATCTTATGTACATGGAAGAATGCAGATGTATTTGAACGCAACATGGGTAGATTGAAGAGAAGAAAATGTTGTCTTAAGTATGAAACAACTACACATACTTAAGGCACTTTGAAATGCCCAGTATGGTACACTCTTGGTGTAGTACCCGGTTCCTACGAACCAGGTTTAGGTTAATTCTAACCCGGTTCATGCGAACCAGGTTTGAGTTAATTCTAACCCGGTTCATGTGAACCAGGTCTGGGTTGATTTAATGTGTTGAGCAACGCTTCACTCGCAGTGATGACGCTTTGGTTCTCCAGATCTCATAACCGAAGCGTCTCGCTGCGACATTAAAAAGGCAGGGGTGCCCTCCCTCCTGGTGCTCAGAGTCCGCGTCCCCTCCAGGTAATTCTCTGCCCATCCTCTTAGTGCTAGAGAGAGAGAGTGAGTTGCCATGGGAGAAAGAGAAGAGAGAGAGAAAGAATCGCAGAGAGATCGTGAGAGAGAGAGAGCGAGCGTGAGAGAGAGAGAGAGAGCGTGTGAGAGAGAGAGACAGCGGGAGGCAGAGGGAGAGCGAGGGAGACAGGGAGAGGAAAACTCGCCGATCCCCTTGGTTCAGGCCCGGCGGCGTGCTCGCCGCCGCGCCGGGCCTGATACTTGACCGGCGACCCCGCCGGCGCCGGGGGAGGCGTCCGGCGGGGTGGTGATGGAGAGAGAGAGGAGAGGGAGGGCCAATTGGCCCTCCTCTTGCGCGGTGGCGGAAGCCGAAAATTGGTTCGGGCCCGGCGGCGTGCTCGCCGCCTCGCCGGGCCCGAGGTTTGGCCTGTCGCCTCCACCGGCGCCGGGCGTGCGTCCGGTGGAGGTCTGGCCGGCCATGGTGGCCGGCCGTGCCGCCGGCACAGTTCTGTGCCGCGCGGAGGAGTTAAGGAAGATGAGAGAAATTGAGGGGGAGAGAGAAGATTTGGCGGCCGGCCGCGGCAGCGGTCGGCTCTGGCCCGGCCACCGGCGGCCGGGCCGCCCTCAATTTGGCCGGCGGCGGCCCCGGCCGCCGGCCATGTTCCCGTCCCCTGTTCGGTGAAACAGGGGATCGGGTGGATAAAGGTTGAACCTGGTTTTTTTCAGTGACTTTTTTGGGCCCTGTAATCAGGATTAGAAAAATAATTATTGGCTAGAATCTTGGTGAATTCTAGTTTCTTGGGGTATTTTTAATTCCCCAATCGGATGTGTGTAGTGGGAGATATTCGAGCCCAAAGTAGGGCCCGTGAACTAGTCTGGGTAGAAATTCTAAGGGTCATTTTAATATTCCTTGCTAATCAATTAATTGTGTAAATGATCCTGTAGGTGCTCAGACATCTGACTAGCTTATTTATACCTGTTGGATTGCGTACTGAGGTAAGTAAGCCAGTTATCAGTATTTAATAATTGAGTCATGAATGTTTAAATTGTGAATTGTGATGTGAAGAATTGTCATTGGCTAAATTGTAAGTAGATGTATATTATGAATACATGGCTGTTTATGTGCTATGATTTCATATGTGGATGCTATGCATGAGAGATGCAGTTATTATGACATTGATGTGATATATTACATGCAATTGTTCAGTAGGTATAATCCACTGTTTATGCAATATTGAGTTGTTATTGACATGATGAGTGCATGTGGTGTGAGGTACTGTTATGTGTCGCCGCGGTTCTCCTTTATCCTGTCATACCACACACACGTCTAGAGGACGTGTTCTGGTGGATTTCGACATAGCGTGACCCTAGTATTTCGACCCTACTTCAGTAGGGGGGTACTTGTTAGTATACTATGGTATTTCGACCCTACTTCAGTAGGGGGATACTTGTTAGTATACTATGGTATTTCGACCCTACTTCAGTAGGGGGGATACTTGTTAGTATACTATGGCATTTCGACCCTTTCAGTAGGGGGGATGCCTGTTGGTACATTATTGAGATATTGCAGGGCCGTGGGTCACATTTACAGTTACCATTGAGAGTATAAACAGTGGGTTTACTTATATAGTATAATTAAGCGGTTATGGATGCAGATGATTGGTATTATATTCATAAGTGCCGCCGTGGTTCTCCTTTGCTATGGCCATACACATCTAGAGGATGTGCTCAGATGAGGCATTGCAGGGCCGTGGGACACGCATGATATAATACTTACATTGCATAATGGAGTGATTGTGAATGCAAAAGAATGAATTATATTGATATGTGCCGCCGCGGTTCTCCTTTGTTAGGGCATGTAGAGGCCACACATCTAGAGGATGTGCTCAGATGAGGCATTGCAGGGCCGTGGGACACATATAATATAATATGACAATGAATTGTTTATATGCACTGATAATTTGCTATGATATAATACAACAATGATAAGTGCAAATGATTTGAATTATATTTATATGTGCCGCCGCGGCTCTCCTTTGTTATGGGGCATTGCAGGGCCGTGGGACACATATGATATAATATAACAATGATGGGTTTACTTACATTGCATGTTTGAGTATTTGTGAAATGTTTATGCATGCAGATCATTTATATGCTTATTGATTGCTATGCTATGATTTGACTGTATAACGTGGTTTACTTACTGAGTGTAATCTCATAAAAATATTATAATGTTTTTGCTACAGGACCATGAGATTTGAGAATAACATGTTGGAGTGATGGACCTCAACTCAAATAAAATATAGATTTTGTTTTATTGCTATACCAGTGTATTTATGTGTAGGGCTTGATGCCCAGACTATATTATTGTGGTGTGTAAGGAACCATAGGTTCGTTGGAGCTTCTATTTAAAATAAAGTGGATTCATATGTTGATGTAACCCCAGTAATGCTTATGTGTAGGGCTTGTAGCCCAAATCTTTAGTTATGGATTGTATTAAAGACATGGACTTGAATGATATATAGGTTGTTGCTTTTCTTGAATTCAGTGTCATGTTTCGGGACGCCTTGCATGCCCGGCACGCGGGGTTGTCACCCTAGCTCAAAATTTTTGGGTCTGGGGCGTGACACTTGGTGCATTGTATTTGTTCTGCTCGTTCATCCATAATGAAATGTATCAATCCGTGTGGTGCCGAACATTGTAAAATAAGTTGGTTTAATTACATCTGTTTTTCCATGACCTTCATTTGCCTTGAATAAGTATTAATTTGTTCAATTTTGCTGGATCCAGGGATAACCAAGGAAAGTTGAAACATGAGCTGTACTAGGGTCACTTTTGGAAAGCTCTCTCTCAACCAAATCTCACATAGATATTATTTCAGATCTTTTCTGAAAAATGCATACGAGTATCCAAAATATGTCGCTTCTTCATCTTATTGAGCTCTAAAATAGAAAGTAATACCTGGAGAAATATAGAGAGATATGAAGTGTACTGCTGCTAGATTTTTGATTCTTGATTATGAGCATCTTTAGAGATGAAGATTAACTTAATGCTAATGTGAGTTGGATCATATTAATTGTCACACCCTGGACCCACTACTTGGCTCGAGGCATGCGATACAACTTCATAGTCTTGGAGTGAAATCCTAAGGATATGTGAGTCCTATTTATCCTCAACACACACAACTCAAATCATAATACTAAATGAACATGTGATTTATTATCCTCAAAATATGCAATTGTTTGTATAATAATTATGTAATTTGATACATCCACAAAGTCACTCTATTAACCAATCCCAAGCTCTGCTCGATTTCTAATTTCTTAGGCTTTGTAAAATGGTATGAACCCTAGCTCAGCAAGAATCCTTACATGTACATATATGGATATATAGTAATATATATGCATCCTCGATTATCATACCAGTGCAAAATGATACATATAATTAAGTGAATTAGCGTACTAGTACTTCATATATATAAACTTAACTATCATCATATGCTCATATTGGTTCCTACATTAGTGCTTAATGTTATAAATCTACTCTAATCCACTTGCAGCCAGATTAGTTCTATACTAGTGACCATGAAACCACTAAATCTGGTCACTAATGAACATAGTGCCTGATACGGCTGGCCACTTCCTCTGGGTAGTATTATCTTTTGCACAGTTTTTGAAAGCAATGATGTGACAGTAAAACCCCTTTCGCGGGGCCTTTAGCGTCGGCCTTCAGCATCGGTCCCAGCGCTAAGACTTTGGCTCCGGCCTCCAGCGCTGGCATCCAGCGTCAGCCTTCAGCGTCGACCACCAGCGTCGGCCACCAGCGTCGGCCCAGTGCTAAGACTGGCTCCAGCCTCTAGCGCCGGCATCCAGCAACAGCCCTCAGCGTCGGCCACCAGCATCGGCCCAGCGCTAAGACTGGCTCCGGCCTCTAGCGCCGGCATCCAACGATGGCCTCCAGCTCCGACTCCCAGCGTCGGCCTTCAATGACCAGTCTCATACAACGGATCCCGTGATCTAAGGTTTACTGCCGAGCACCTCGTTCGCCGAAATCACGGGCAAGTGTTTGCTCGATTGGCAGTTACCGCTATAAGTGGCCCTTATCCAGCAACAGCCTAACGACTTGCCGTTCGAGGAAACATCACAATAGGGAAGATTCGACGGTTCCAACAGAATGAGGTAAACAGGATCCCCGGCAGGTATAAAAAGAGGACCCTAGCTCCATGCGAGGGGGACTCTCTCTCTGGCTTCCTCTTTCAAATTCCACACATAATCTCCCTGTTTCACGACTCGCTGACTTAGACGTCGGGGGGTCCCCACCGGAAATACCGGCCCGGGACCTTTTTTGCAGGCTCTAGAAGGAAGACGGCGACTTTTCTACGCTCACCACGATCCTAGCCCATTCGACGTTCATCATAAGTGAGTTGGCGGCAACAGATTGGCGCGCCAGGTAGGGGCGGGCAGTTCACACAGGAGGAAGACGAAAGTTCTCCCTGTGACCCCACCAATTTTGCAAGGGAAACGATGGTGACCACGCGAGCACAGGAGGCTTCCTCCAGTCAAGCAGCCGGGTGCCTTCTACGGGCTGAGCATTCGGAGGCCAATCTCCATGTTCCGTCCCCTGCGCAGATGAGCCAACTGGACCGGCTCGAAGCTCTGGCCCACCAGGTTCAAGATCTGACGACAATGGTCCGGGGGCTACAAGAGCATCATTTGGCTGCTGCAACTCAGCCCCCTATGCTTGACGAAGGAATGCGGGGAACAGCCCAGTCTCACCAAGGTGGGACCCCGCCTGAAATCTCCCACCGCTCACCCCCCGAGCCTCATCACCGAGGGACCTCGAAGCGACGGCGGTCCCCTTCTCGCCACTCCGGTCGTTCCCACCACCGGCCGAAGGAAAGAGAGTCTAGGCGGGCGCGTTCTTTGCGCCGGAGATCTTCTTCAGCTCCCTCCTCTGATTCATCCCATGATGGCACTCTCCGGAAAACCACCCATCGGGCCGAGCGAAGGCTCGATGAGTATCACCGACGGTTGGACGAGCTCAGCCGCCAGATCACCGACCCTTACGGAATGGCTTATGAGCACCGTCCCCCGCTTTCCCATCATATCATGGAAGAGCCGGTCCCGCCCCGGTTCCGTCTCCCCCAACTGGATCCATACAATGGGACGGCGGATCCCCTTGACCACCTGGAGAGCTACAAGGTCCTTATGCAGGTCCAGGGAGCGACGGACTCCCTTTTATGTGTCACCTTTCCGGCCACTCTCTAGAAAGCGGCGCGCGCGTGGTACTCCCGCTTGCCCCGCGCAGCATCAACTCGTTTCGGCAGCTCGAGCGATCTTTCCTGGCACACTTTGATGCCTGTCGAAAGATCCCGCGAGTGGCAGATAGCCTCTTTGCTGTTCAGCAGAGGAGTGGCGAGACCTTAAAGGATTTCGTCGCTCGATTTAAGGAGGCGGCATTGGAGGTGTACAACCTGGAAGATTCCGTGGCCACTTTGGTCCTGAAACGAGGACTTCGCCCATCCAGGTTCGCGTTTTCCCTGGATAAGAAGCCTCCGAGTTCCTATGCTAAGCTTCTGAGCCGAGCCCAAAAGTACATCCATGCCGACGAGGCAGATTCTTCCAGGAGGGAAGGTGACAAGAACATCAATAATAAACCACCGCCTACTGAACACGCCGGTGCACGACCTCGTAAGCCTGAGCCTCCACGCCGTCCAGATCGCCGACCATAGACACTGGTTCCTAAGGAGCAATTCACCCCCCTCATGGCTCCCATCTCTCACATCCTGCTGGAGATAGAGGAGGAACCTTATTTCAAGCGTCCGACTCCCTTGAAGTCTGGGGCCCCCCGCAACAAGGAGTTTTATTGCCGATACCACCAGACTACGGCCACGACACCGAGGATTGCCGCCATCTGAAAAAGGCCATTGAGGAGCTGGTTCGGCAAGGCCACCTAAGCAAATTTGTTCGACGGGAAAATCTCCCCGCGTCGGGCCCCCCAGTGCCTCCGAGTCGCCCGGCTGGCGTGGATAATGCTCCAACTGAAAAGACTATAGCTATGATTTCTTGGGGAGCGGATGGTGGTTCGAAGAGGCAGCGAGAGGGAATAGACTCTGTAATTCCTTTCTTCGGAAAGGATCTAGAGAGGGTAGTTAATAAATATGACGACAGCGTCGTGGTGTCCATGACTATAGC
Organism: Calamus simplicifolius; assembly: GCA_900491605.1. Lineage (NCBI taxonomy): Eukaryota > Viridiplantae > Streptophyta > Magnoliopsida > Arecales > Arecaceae > Calamus > Calamus simplicifolius. The sequence goes on from UESW01001310.1 coordinate 502,758, forward strand.
CAAACATCCTGTAAAAAGAATTTTAATAGATAGTGGGAGCTCTGTGGATGTCTTGAGCTATGAGGCTTTTGTTCGGATGAACTTGTCAAGGTCTTTACTCCGACCCGTTGCCACACCGCTAATGGGTTTCACGGGAGAATCAGTGAGTGTCGAGGGGGAAATTGCCCTCCCGATCACGGCTGGAACCCCTCCATGTCAGAGCACTGTGGTTATAAATTTTCTGGTGGTTCGGGTCCCACTGGCTTACAACGCTATCTTGGGAAGACCAGGGTTGAATCTGCTGGATGCCGTAATCTCCACTAAGAGGTTATTGGTAAGGTTCCCCACCAATGAAGGGGTCGGAGAAATGAAAGGGGAGCAAAGCCCACTTCCGCCTTGCTACCATTTGTCTCCCAGCCCACTGAACGCGGCGTCGGCGACAGCCTCTGAGTCACTCGATCCTCGGGAGTTGGGAAGAAGGGGAGAGCCGGCAGAGCACCTTCTAACCCTCCCCTTGGGTGATGACCCGACAAGGACTGTTCAGGTGGGGGCATTGCTCCCAGAGGAAGCACACCATCAACTTCTTACTTTCCTGCGTGCCAACGCTGACGTCTTCGCATGGTCGCCCTCAGACATGCCGGGCGTCCCTGAAGAGGTAATCACCCATCGACTTAACCTCAAGCCAGAGTGTCGGCCGGTCCGATAGAAAAAAAAAAAACTTTGCTCCAGACAGGCAGAAAGCCATCGACGAGGAGACCCGCAAGTTAATGACGCGGGCCATATTCGGGAGGTCCACTACCCCGAATGGTTGGCTAATGTGGTGCTAGTCTGCAAGACCAACGGAAGCTGGAGAATGTGCGTAGATTTCACCGACCTCAACAAGGCATGCCCTAAAGATAGCTTTCCCCTGCCCCGAATCGATCAACTGGTGGACGCTACATCCGGCCATGAGGTCCTTAGCTTCATGGATGCTTTCTCTGGATACAACTAGATCCAGATGAATCCAGCGGATGAAGAAGCTACCTCCTTCATAACCAAGAAAGGGTTATATTGCTACAAGGTAATGCCTTTCGGGTTAAAGAATGCGGGAGCCACTTACCAGAGGCTGATGAACAAAGTCTTTGAAGGTCAGATAGGACGTAACATGGAAGTGTACGTGGACGACATGTTGACAAAAAGCGTCCATGCTATCGACCACATCACGGACCTAACAGAAACTTTTGACAACCTTCGTTGGTACCAGATGAAGCTGAACCCTCGTAAGTGTGCATTTGGGGTGACAGCCGGGAAGTTCTTGGGCTTCATGGTAACCCGGAGGGGGATCGAAGCAAACCCGGACAAAGTCCAAGCTATCTTGGACATGAGGCCTTCTGCTAATAAGAAGGAAATACAACGCCTGACAGGGAGGGTAGCCGCCCTAAGCCGCTTCCTATCCAAGTCCGCTGAAAGGTGTCTACCTTTCTTCAAGGCGCTTCGCAGAGTCAACAAGTTTGAATGGACGAAAGAGTGCCAGGAGGCGTTCGAAGGGTTAAAGGAATTTTTATCTACCCCGCCACTGCTAGCCAAGCCGACGGGTGGAGAAGAACTCCTTCTATACCTTGCGGCCTCCCCTGAAGCTGTTAGCTCTGTCCTAGTCCGGGTGGACACCGATGGCACACAAAGGCCCGTATACTATACGAGTAAGGTGCTTGATGATGCAGAGACCCGATATTCAAATATGGAAAAGATCATCTTTGCATTGATCGTGTCTGCCCAGCGTCTGCGGCCGTACTTCCAATCCCACCCGATCGCGGTGATCACAGACCAGCCTCTGAAGACAGTTCTTGCTCGCCTAGATACTTCTGGTCGGCTGGCAAGGTGGGCCCTCAAGCTGGGAGAGTTTGATCTCTCTTTCCACCCTCGTTCGGCCATGAAGTCTCAAGTCTTGGCAGATTTTCTGGTCGAATGTACTTGGGGAATGGAGCACCCTAAAGAACCTCCTACGGACACTCAGCCCCTCGGAACCAATGATGATGAATGGGTCCTTCATGTGGATGGGGCATCGAATTCTCAGGGGAGCGGAGCAGGCCTCATCTTGGCCAACTCGGATGGGGTTGTGACCGAGTGTGCACTTCGCTTCCTCTTTCCAGCCACTAATAATCAGGCAGAATATGAAGCTTTGTTATCCGGTGTGAGATTGGCTCGAGAGCTTGGGGCGAAACGCCTTAGGGCGTTCACCGACTCCCAACTGGTTGCTGGTCAGATTACAAAGGAATACGAGGCAAGGGATCCCATCATGGCCCGCTACTTAGATATGGTGTACTCGCTGGTTTCCCCCTTTACTCACTTCAGCGTCAGCTACATTCCTCGACAGGAGAATGCTAGAGCTGACGCCTTATCCCGTCTTGCCGCCTCAGCTGATGGGATGTTGGGAAAGGCTTATGTGGAGCACTTAGAAGCCCCGAGTATTGATGCACCAAGAGAAACTTTACCAGTGGAGCAGGAGCCCTCCTGGATGGACGCCTATGTCCGGTACCTTACTGAGGGTACCCTCCCAGAAGACCCTGCCGAAGCTAGAAAACTTAAAAGATGGGCCTCAAAGTTTTTCATTATGGAGGAAAAGCTCTACCGAAGGTCGTTCTCATACCCTATCCTCAGGTGTGTCGGCCCCACCGACGCCAATTATATTCTGCGGGAGATACACGAAGGGATATGCGGAAGCCATCTGGGGGCAGGGCTCTTGCGTATAAAGCTCTACGTCAGGGGTATTATTGGCTGACAATGAAGGAGGATGCATCCGAACTCGTTAAGAGGTGTGACAGCTGCCAGCGTCATGCCAACATCCAACATCAGCCGGCGTCCCAGCTGACCCCTCTAGCTGCACCATAGCCCTTCGCACAGTGGGGCATGGACATCCTGGGACCGTTCCCTCCTGCCTCTGGACAACGCAAGTTCCTAGTGGTGGCCGTCGACCATTTTACTAAGTGGATCGAGGCGGAAGCTCTTGCCAAGATCACAGAAGCCAAAAAAAGACTTTCTTCTGGAAGTCTGTAGTGTGCTGGTTTGGGCTACCGCACACCCTCGTTACAGACAACGGCCGACAGTTTGATAACACGGCCTTTCGGAATTCTGTGACAGCCTGGGTGTTGGCCCAGATGATAACCCAAGAGGGGGAGGGTGAATTGGGTTCTTTAAAAATTAGCCTTTTTAAAAAAAGTTTGCTTAATAAGAATGAAGGAAATAGCAATGCAAATACAAAGTGCAGTGAATAAAACAGAGATAGAGAAAGAGTTAATGGAAGCACGGCAAACACAAAGATTTTATAGTGGTTCGGTGTATCCAACACCTACGTCCACTCCCAAGATTCACTTGGGTCCACACTATAATCTTCCTTGATTACAGCCGAGTTGTTTTACAAGCTCACAACTCAAACTTGTTGTTTTCCCGGGATCACAACGAACCCAGCTGGTTTTCAAGGGCTCACCAGCACAAAAACCCCTAACACAAGCTTAACCAAGCTTGAACCGAGGTAAGACTACCTCCTCTAGTTCAATCCCCCAGATTGAACTAGGCACAAATAATAGAAATATGTTTTTCAATTACAAAGCTCCTTAATGAGCAGATAAACAAATATAAGAATAAAGTTTAGGAAAGCCTGATTTGCAGATGGTTGGCTTTTGAGCTTTTCTTCTTTTCTTCTTTTCCTCAACTCTTTGAAGTGTAGAATCGGGCCTCAGCTTGGATTCTTCACGGAATGTACGTTGGAGTTGATTTGAGCTTTTCCTCTTTCTTTGAGTGTTGAAAATCACTTGAGATGCTCTTGAATAGCTCTTGGATTTTCTTCTGAAGCTTCCTTGGATTGTTGAGCTTGAGCACAGAAGGAGCTTCCTTTGATTTCACACTCTTTCTTTCACTCTATTTTGAATCTCGGATTTTTTCAATGAAGCTCTGTTTTTCCGATTTTTCTCTTCTTTTCTTTTGAAGTGAATATCTCTCTATTGTATATGTTTGATTTGAAAACGGCTTCTCTATTTATAGATTCTGCAAAAATATAGCCGTTAGAAACAAAGAAAAATAGCCGTTAATTAAAAATCTTACCGTTGACGCTGAGTTGGCATTTGAAAAAATCTCGCCCAGATTTGCTGGAGTCGACTCCTGCTTTCCGCGAGTCGGCTCGAAGTCGAGATACCAAAAATAGAAATACTCAGAAAGTTAAGGGTCGACTCATCAAAAGTAAAGTGTCGACTCCTGAAGTCGGGGGTCGACTCATGAAAAGTTGGGGTCGACTCGCGAAATGCTCAGAAAAACACACCTCTGGTGTCTGAGCGGAGTCGACTCACACAGTCATGGAGTCGGCTCGACAGAATCGGGGGTCGACTCGAGAAATCACATGGGTCGACTCGAGACAGACAGTCATTTCTGTACTCTGAGTGGAGTCGACTCTGAAACTCAAGAGTCGGCTCCGGAACGTATCAAAAATCAGAGAATTTTCTGATTGACTTTAAATTCGTTCCAGATTCATTTTAAATCATTATTTTGACTTGAATATAATAAAATTGACATTAGGAATCAATTCAAGAAATGTTCCAAAAACTCATTGATTATATATGAAGTATAAAATTTCTTTTTGAAAGCTTAAACAAGGAGCTTGAAGTTACTTTCAAATTGATTAAAGTTATACTTTAACATTCTCATTGATTGTTCTAAATAAATTCATTGCTCATGTAAATAAACTCATTGCATCTTTTAATATACTCATGGCTTTTGGTAATCATCAAAATCAATAAGATTGGGGCAATAATTTCTCAACAATCTCCCAACAATCTCCCCCTTTTTGATGATGACAAAAACATTGAGTTTATGCATGATTGATTGAGAATTTATTTTATTTTCATAGTTAGGCTTAGGCTCCCCCTGAATGAGGTAGCTCCCCCTATGAAACTTAAATATCCCATTCATTCATTTATTTATCTCATTCATTCAATCATTTTAATATTAATTGATTAATTTTCTCATTCTCCCATATGCATATACAGTTATAAAACTATAAAACTCTCCCCCTTTTTTGTTATCAACAAAAAGGTAGAGAAGCATAAACATATCATTCATTCATTCAAGATATGATTTACAAAATCATTCATTCATTGATAATAGGAAGAAATACATTGAGTATTCAAAATAGACAATTCATTACATCAAAGTGTCAAAATGTAAAACATAATATTAACTTCAATACATTGCAAGGACTGAGTATCTAATACATTAAAAGTGAGTCCTAACAATCCTAGTCAAATGATCTATTATATTTTTCATTCCATCTGTTTGTATCTTCACATAGTCCTTCAGTCTCTCATCACAAAGGTGCAAGCAGTCAAAATTTTATCTTGGAGCTCAGCATTGCATTTTGAATATGTTTCGCCATCTCCGCAGACATCTTTAAGTTCTTCAAATATGTTCTTTAGATCTCCACTTAAAGATTCTGAAGAAGTGCTGAGAGTAGATTCTATTTTGGTGATCCGGTCATCCAAAGAGTAAAGAGTTTCCTTGAGATTCATAAACTTGTTTTCAAACTCTGATTTTAATTTTTCTGACTGATCATCAAGAAGGCCTTTGAGTTGCCTTAACTGAAGTTCTGTGAAGCCAACAGATGAAGATGATGCTTGATCAAACAACGGAGCAGGGGTAGGAGCAGGAGCAGAAATAGGAGGAGCTCGGAGGTGCAGGCGAAGAATGTCTAACTGATGGTTCCGGTGCCTCAGCATCCGCTGCTCTTTCTTCTATCAACCTTTCCTTTCCCATCTTCCGTTCTTCTTAACAAACCCATCCTATGAATAGTGGCCAAACTGTAAAAATCTGTGTGTCTCAAGTTCCTCATGGCTCACTATCTGAAATGACAATCCCTTGGCTCTGGAAAATTTTAGTGAGGATCATGCCATAGGGCAAGCTTGATTTTCTCTTACCTCCACAGTCAGCAATATACCATAAAATCATACTGGGAAGGTTAATGGGTTTACCGTTACAATTGCATCCATTACAAAAATATCCCTTTCAGACACATAATCAAATCTCCCAATTTTGGGGAAAAGGATTCTACTACAATGTTGTGGAGCAAGTCTCAGTTCTAAGGATAACTGATTGGCAAAAACTTCCTCAAAACCGACAACCTCCGGTTAAGCATCTAGACAGAGCTGGGCTTCTGTCTTCAGAAGAAAATGTAGAAGTTCCTGACATGGGTAGATCCAACAATCTTGAAAGAAGCTCTACAGTCACTGAAATTCTATTTCCTCTCACAATGCTTATAAGACCATTATCTCCTCTAGATAGATTCTTATAAAATTCCTTGACAAGGGCGGGATATGTAGGGCAATCTAAGGAACAGATCTTTTCCCAACCCATCTCTATCAACTGTCTTCCCAAAAGAAATCCCTCAGCCTCAAACAATTCAAAATCTACTTTCCTCCCGTAGTTATAATTCTATCGGCAAGTCTATCTACCTGAGAAGGAGCGTAGATGGAGAAGCATTTGGGTTGAAGAAGATGAGGTTGAATCCGTGCTTGGTGAAGGCTCACGAACGGACGCCTCACCGTCTTCCTCACGCTCTCTTCCTCTTCACTCCGGCCGCACCAAGGTTGGAACCTCGAGTTTTAGGGGCCATTGATCTATTGGAAGGGTTAATCAGGATTTTTGGGAATTTGGAAGGTCTGGAGATATTTTGGAGAGAGTATTTGAGAGATTGAGACGATAGAAATGAACGGCGAGTCGACTCTGCCCTAGATAAATCGACCTGGGACCACTTCGAGTCGGCTCCCGCAAAGCGAGGGGTCGACTCCGGACAGTCACAGAAAACCATCCCGAAGTGGAGTCGACTCGCGCCGAGAAGGGGTCGACTCGAGAGTTTCAGTAGAAACCTGGAGTCGACTCCGATACTCACCGAGTCGGCTCCGAGACCATTTCAGAGCAAAAACATGAAATTTCTGAAATGTGTCCGGAAATTGATCATAAAAATTGATAAAATAATCATTGGATTTGAATAGATCAATTAGATATGAATTCTAGATAAGATTTCCTTAAAGATCAAGGATTTGAAAGAATTTTAGATAAAATTTCCTTAGGGGTTTCAAATTCATTCTAATGGATCACAAATCCCTAACTCTCCTCTAAGATAACAGAATCTTTCTTCACTTAAGGGTTTTGTAAATATATCTGCTAATTGTTCTTCAGTGTTAACATAATCAAGACAAATTTTCATTATTTACATGTTCTCTTATAAAATGATATCTAATTTCTATGTGTTTGGTTCTAGAATGTTGAATTGGATTTTTGTTAGATTAATTGCACTTGTGTTATCACATCTTATAGGTGTTTTATCAAGTGTGATACCATAGTCTTCAAGTTGTCGCTTAATCCATAGGATTTGAGCACAGCAACTTCCAGCTGCTACATATTCAGCTTCAGTAGTTGATAATGCAACTGAATTTTGCTTTTTGCTAAACCATGAGATTAAGTTACTTCCTAAGAATTGGCATGCACCACTTGTGCTTTTTCTATCTAACTTACATCCAGCATAATCAGAATCAGTGTATGCAATCAGATTTAATGTTGAGTCTCTAGAATACCATAAACCTACATTTTTTGTTCCACTTAAGTATCTTAGTATTCTTTTAACAGCAATTAAATGTGATTCTTTAGGTTCAGACTGAAATCTAGCACATAAGCAAACAGCAAACATTATATCTGGTCTACTTGCAGTTAAGTAAAGTAGGGATCCGATTATACCTCGATAATATTTTGATCAACCTTCTTACCTTCTTCATCTTTGTCCAGCTTGCATGAAGGACTCATTGGTGTTCCGAGGGGTTTGATTGATTCCATACCAAACTTCTTTAGAATTTCTCTTGTGTACTTTGTTTGGTTGATAAAGATTCCCTCTTTGCTTTGTTTGATTTGGAGTCCAAGGAAGAAGTTGAGTTCTCCCATCATGCTCATTTCAAATTCGCCCTGCATCAACTTAGCAAACTCTTGACATAGAATATTGTTAGTAGCACCAAAAATGATATCATCAACATATATTTGAACTACTAATAAATCTTTACCTTTTCTTTTCAAAAAAATGTTTTATCAACATTTCCTCTTATAAAATCATTTTCAATTAAGAATTTACTTAATCTATCATACCAAGCTCTAGGTGCTTGTTTCAAACCATATAATGCTTTGTGCAATTTAAAAACGTGATTTGAAAATTCGTGATCTTCAAAACCTGGTGGTTGTTCTACATATACTTCTTCATTTATAAATCCATTTAGAAAAGCACTTTTTACATCCATTTGAAATAAGTTAAAATTCATATGACATGCAAATGCAAGTAATAGTCTAATGGCTTCTAATCTAGCTACTGGTGCAAAGGTTTCATCAAAATCAATACCTTCTTCTTGATTATATCCTTTTGCAACTAATCTAGCTTTGTTTCTAATTACTATGCCATTTTCATCTAGTTTATTTCTAAATATCCATTTTGATCCTATAACAGAATGATTTTTAGGTCTTTCAACTAAGTCCATACATTATTTCTAGTGAATTGATTTAATTCTTCTTGCATTGCTAACATCCAATTATTATCTTTTTCAGCTTCTTCAATAGTTTTAGGTTCAATTTGTGATACAAATGCAAGATGATTACTAATATTTCTCATAGATGATCTAGTTCTTATTCCTTGAGATGGATCACCTATAATCAATTCCTTAGGGTGACTATAAGCATATCTCCAATCCCTAGGTAGATCTACATCATTATGATTAGTGTTAGTATCATCATCCTTAGGTGAATCATTATCTTTAGCGTCTTGCTCTTGATCTAAAGATACATCAATATTTAATTTTTCAAGATCTTTTTCAATTATGTTTGTATCTTCTTCATCATCAAATTTTTCGGAACGAGTTGCTAAAGATTCATCAAAAACTACATGAATGGATTCTTCAACAACTAAAGTTTTCTTGTTAAATACTCTATATGCTTTACTAGTTGTTGAGTATCCTAAGAATATTCCTTCATCAGATTTAGCATCAAATTTGCCTAAATTATTTTTACCATTATTGTGAACAAAACATTTACAACCAAATGCATGAAAATATTTAATATTGGGTTTTCTATCATGCCATAATTCATAAGGTGTTTTCTTTAAAATAGGTCTTATTAAAGCTCTATTTAGGATGTAACATGCTGTGTTAATAGCTTCCGCCCAAAAGTATTTCGGGAGTTTACTTTCACATAGCATGGTACGGGCCATGTCTTCTAGAGTCCTATTTTTCCTTTCAACTACACCATTTTGTTGTGGGGTCCTAGGTGCAGAAAATTATGATTAATACCATTTTCATTGCAAAAACTTTCAAATAAGTGATTTTCAAATTCAGTTCCATGATCACTTCTTAGAGACACTATGGTAGTGTTTTTCTCATTTGTTACTTTCTTGAAGAATTTCATGAATATCGAGAAAGTCTCATCTTTGTGAGCTAAAAACATTACCCAAGTGAATCTAGAGTAATCATCTACTATCACAAGACCATATTTCTTTCCTCCTAGACTTGTGGTTCTAGTTGGTCCAAAAAGGTCCATGTGAAGTAGCTCTAATGGCCTAGAAGTTGAAACAATATTTTTAGATTTAAAAGAACTTCTTGTTTGTTTTCCAAACTGACATGCATCACATATTTTGTTATTTTCAAAATCTAATTTAGGTAAACCTTTTACTAAATCCATTCTAATTAGTTTTGAAATCAGGTGTGTGCTTGCGTGACCTAATCTTCGATGCCACAACCAACCAATCTCATTCATATTAGCATTATTAGCAACTAAGCAATGATTATTAGTAGACAATTTGTCTAATCAATCATGTATACATTGCCATTTCTATTTCCAATAAAAACAATGCTATTATCAATGGGATTAGCTACAGTGCATAAAGAAGATTCAAATGATACTTTAAAACCTTTGTCACATAATTGACTTATACTAATTAAGTTATGCTTTAAACCATCAACATAAAGTACATTTCAATATATGTGGAGGGAGTTATTTGAATGTTACCAAACCCCAAGATTTGGCCTTTGCCATTGTCGCCAAATGTAACAACTCCTCCTTTCTTTTCTTCAAGGGTGATGAATTCTTCTTTGTCACCCGTCATATGTCTTGAGCAGCCACTATCAAGATACCACTTTCTCTTTGATCTCTTGGCCACAAGACATTCCTGCAATGATATCAAACTTTATGTTTAGGTACCCAAGCTTTCTTGGGTCCTTCATGGTTAGTAGCAACAAATATTGTTCCTTTCGGAACCCATATTTTCTTCCTTTAACATTTAAGTTTTTATTAGGTTTTAGAATTTTACATTCATAAGATTTATGTCCTTTTTGATTACATTTAAAGCATGTAAAATTACTTTGGCCAGCACTTACAAAAATATTTTTAAGTGATTTTTGTTTTCTTAAAGTGTTATATCCTAATCCGGCTTTGTCAAAAACTGCTTTTTGACTATTTAATAACATGTCTAATTTAGTTGAGCTTAATGTAAACTTATCAACTATGTTTTATGTTTTTCAACCTCTTTCCTTAGTTTATCATTTTCATTGAGATTGATTCTTTTTCTTTTATTAAAATTTCATTTTCAGATTTAAGTTTCTTAACTTCATTATTAAGATTTTCCTTTTCTTGAATGAAAGTTAAGTTTTCATTTTTCAAAATCTTGTATTTCTTTTTCAAAACCTTGAAATCCCCAACAAGTTCATTAAAAGCATCAAAAAGTTCATCAAAAGCAAATTCATCGCAAGGGTTGTCGGAACTTACCTCATCGTTGTCGTCCGCCATAAAACATACGTTTGCGACTTCCTTTTGTTCTTCTTCTTCGGAAGAAGATTCCTCGCTGTCACTCCAAGTCGCCACATAAGCCTTCTTTTTCTTTTTGTAGGCTTTCTTCAATTTTGGACATTCATTCCTAAAGTGCCCCGGTTTATTACATCATAGCAAGTCAAGGGGTCTTTCTCTTTTTCTTTGTCCTTGTCCTTGTTTTTATCCTTTTCTCCTTCCCACTTAGCTCCAAATTTTTTCTTGTGGAAGGGTTTCTTTCTCCTCATGAATCTTTTAAATTTCTTTGCTAAGAGAGCAGTCTCTTCATCATTATCATCATCATCATCACTGCTGCTCTCTTCTTCTTTTGCAGCTTTGAGGGCAATTACTTTCTTTTTCTTTGTGTCCTCCTCTACATGCTGCCTCATAGTCAGCTCATGGGTCATAAGAGATCCTAGAAGCTCCTCTAAGGGTAAAGTGTTGAGGTCCTTAGCTTCTTGGATTGCTGTCATTTTTGCTTCCCATGATCTTGGTAATGACCTAAGAATTTTTCGAACAAGTTCAGAGTTAGTATATGTCTTACCAAGACTTTTCAAACCATTTACAATATCTGTAAATCTAGTGTACATGCATGCAATGGTTTCAGATTGTTCCATGCTAAATAATTCATATTTATGAACAAGAATATTAATTTTAGATTCTTTTACTTGATTGGTACCCTCATGGGTAACCTCTAATCTATCCCAAATCTCCTTTGCGGAATTACATGTGGAGATTCTATTAAATTCATTAGCATCTAAGGAGCAATATAAACATTCATGGCCTTAGCATTAAGCTGTGCCATTTTCCTATCATTATCATTCCAGTCCCTTTCGGGCTTAGGAACAATAGTGCCATCTATAACATGTGTGGGTGTACTAGGTCCATTGATTATAACACCCCATAGCTCATAATCAGAAGCTTGAATGAATATCCTCATTCTAGCTTTCCAATAAGAATAATTTGAACCATTAAAAAGTGGAGGTCTATTCGTAGAATGACCTTCAGCAAATGACCAACTTGTGTTGCCATTTGGAACTTTAGCTCTTGATCGTGTGATCAAAATCTAATGAGCACTAGCTCTGATACCAATTGTTGGCCCAGATGACAACCCAAGAGGGGGGGGTGAATTGGGTTCTTTAAAAATTAGCCTTTTAAATTATTTGCTTAATGAATGAAGGCAATGCAAGCAAATATAAATTGCAGTGAATAAAACAGAGATAGAGAAAGAGACAATAGAAGCACGGCAAACACAAAGATTTTATAGTGGTTCGGTGTATCCAACACCTACGTCCACTCCCAAGATTCACTTGGGTCCACACTATAATCACCCTAGATTACAGCAGAGTTGTTTTACAAGCTCACAACTCAAACTTGTTGTTTTCCCGGGATCACAACGAACCCAGCTGGTTTTCAAGGGCTCACCAGCACAAAAACCCTAACCCAAGCTTAACCAAGCTTGAACCGAGGTAAGACTACCTCCTCTAGTTCAATCCCCCAGATTGAACTAGACACAAAGAATAAAATTGTTTTTAGTTACAAAGCTCCTTAATGAGCAGATAAACAAATATAAGAATAAAGTTTAGAAAGCCTGATTTGCAGTTGGTTGGCTTTGAGCTTTTCTTCTTTTCTTCAACTCCTTTGAAGTGTAGAATCAGGCCTCAGCTCGGATTCTTCACGGAATGTGTTGGAGTTGATTTGGCTTTTCTCTTTTCTTTGAGTGTTGAAAATCTTGAGATGCTCTTGAATAGCTCTTGGATTTTCTTCTGAAGCTTCCTTGGATTTGAGCTTGAACACAGAAGGAACTTCCTTTGATTTCACACTCTTTCTTTCACTCTATTTTGAATCTCGGATTTTTTCAACTGAAGCTCTGTTTTTTTGATTTTTCTCTTCTTTTCTTTTGAAATGAATATCTCTCTATTGTATCTTTGATTTGAAAACGGCTTCTCTATTTATAGATTCTGCAAAAATATAGCCGTTAGAACAAAGAAAAATAGCCGTTAATTAAAAATCTTACCGTTGAGCTGAGTTGGCATTCGGAAAAATCTCGCCCAGATTTGCTGGAGTCGACTCATGCTTTCCGCGAGTCGGCTCGAAGTCGTGATACCAAAAATAGAAATACTCAGAAAGTTATAGGGTCGACTCATCAAAAGTAAAGTGTCGACTCCTGACAGTCGGGGGTCGACTCATGAAAAGTTGGGGTCGACTCGCGAAGTGCTCAGAAAAACACACCTCTGGTGTCTGAGCGGAGTCGACTCACACAGTCATGGAGTCGGCTCGACAGAATCGGGGGTCGACTCGAGAAATCACATGGGTCGACTCGAGACAGACAGTCATTTCTGTACTCTGAGTGGAGTCGACTCTGAAACTCAAGAGTCGGCTCCGGAACGTATCAAAAATCAGAAATTTTCTGATTGACTTTAAATTCGTTCCAGATTCATTTTAAATCAATATTTTGACTTGAATTCAATAAAATTGACATTAGGAATCAATTCAAGAAATGTTCCAAAAACTCATTGATTAATATATGAAGTATAAAATTTCTTTTTGAAAGCTTAAACATTGAGCTTGAAGTTACTTTCAAATTGATTAAAGTTATACTTTAACATTCTCATTGATTGTTCTAAATAAATTCATTGCTCATGTAAATAAACTCATTGCATCTTTTAATATCCTCATGGCTTTTGGTAATCATCAAAATCAATAAGATTGGGGCAACTAAATCTCAACAATCTCCCTAACACTGGGCATCCATCATCGATTCATTTCAGTAGGGCATCCCCAAACCAACGGCGCAGCCGAGGTGACCAATCGCATCATCCTCCAAGGACTCAGGGCTAGGCTAGATAGCTGCAAAGGATGCTGGGTGGAAGAACTTTCCAGTGTGATGTGGGCCTACCACACGATGCCGCGAGCACCTACTGGGGAAACCCCTTTCAGCTTGGTCTTTGGGACCGAGGCGGTCATCCCAGTGGAAATAGGAGCTCCCAGTCCCCAGACGGAATTATACCACGAAGAAAGCAACTCAAACCAGCTGAGGGCTGATCTGGATTTGGTGGAAGAGTTACGAGACCAAGCACAGTTTTGCATGGCAGCGTTCTGTCAGCGAGCGGCAAAGTACTATAACGCTCGGTGCAACCCAAGACATTCCGTCCTGGAGACCTTGTTCTACGAAAAGCTGAAATATCAAAGCCGACGGAGGGGGGCAAGCTGGCACCAAAATGGGAAGGGCCATACCGTGTCAAGGAGGTACTACACCATGGGGCGTACAAAGTCGAAGAGCTAGACGGGAAACCGCTCCCTCGCACTTGGAACGCCGACAACTTACGCCGGTACTACCAATAGAACGCTATCGTCATTAATTTGAATCTATTTGATAAATGAATGATCACCATGTTCACTTACTTTTGGATGAGTATGTTGGCACCAAAGACCGGCGCCCAGCGTCGGCAACAAAGACCAACTCCGCGTTGGCACCAAAGACCGGATCCGTTCCGGTAGCCAAAGACCGATGCCCAGCGTCGGCAACAAAGACCAACTCCGCGTTGGCACCAAAGACCGGCGCCCAGTGTCGGCAACAAAGACCGACGCCCAGCGTCGGCAACAAAGACCAACTCCGCATTGGCACCAAAGACCGGATCCGTTTCGGCAGCCAAAGACCGATGCCCAGCATTGGCAACAAAGACCAACTCAGCGTTGGCACCAAAGACCGGATCCGTTCCGGCATCCAAAGA
>UESW01001311.1:0-63989 GCA_900491605.1 Calamus simplicifolius
GCATTCCTAGCCTAGATAATCTTGGCGAGGAATTTAGCACGAATTCTTATGAACAATTTTTGGTCGGGTCTAGTAAGTAATATTGGATTTATTTTGGGTCAGATTTAGACAAGCCCATACACCAGACAACAAAATACCTAACTTACCGTCCATATTTTTTTTGGAAAAAGAGGGTCTAAATAGTGGAGTCTTGGTTAGCTTTGGTCTCAATAATTTATTTACAATTTGAAAAAATAAATATTTCACGGATATCTAAATAGGCCAACAAATTTAATAAGTACAAATACATTATGCCGATAATATGGAGCAATATAACTTTAATAGACAACAAAAATATAAGTACCATAATATTTTCCATAATACTTAAAAACTTTAAAAGAAATACAAACAAGTCCATCTCTATTATGATATACAAGGTCCTTTTCTTTGTCATTCTTCTTTGTTAATTATAGGAAGCATATAACTTTAATAGACAAAAAGAAAATATATGTACCATAATATTTTCCATAATGATTAAAAATTTAAAAGAAATACAAAAAAAAGTCCATTATCTATTATGGCATACAAAGTCCTTTGCTTTGTCATTCTTTTTTTTTGGCATTTATAAGCATCACTCATAAAAAGGGTGACGCAAAAGACAAATGAAGTATCCAAATATGCGCGTTCCAGAGGCAATAAGATGGTTCGGATATCATTTTCTTTAAAAGAAAGAAATTCTGACAAGTGAACACTCCAGAAACCATATTCATTTTCCTAATCAGATTTCAATAGATGCTTTCTGAAAACATTAATTTAAAAGAAAAAAGCTAGTATCTTTGAGAGTATTCTCCAACAATGCAATATAATCAGAATGTAATAATTATAGTGAAACACAGGCATAAATTGTTTCAAAGAGTGTCAAATATTCCCAAAATAAAACTGTCAAAAAGTTGGCAGATGTAACATTTTCAGAATCTCCACAAGCATACTAAATCATGTATTCGCATCCATTTAGAACTTGTCAGTTATAAAAGAAAATCATGCTAAAGAAAAACTTATAATACCTGCTACACCTATAAAACATGACTAGTCCAACAGTTGCCAGGAAGACCCCTAACCATGCAAAAAGCCCAACTGCAGCTGTTAACTTCAAAAGATAGGATCCTGCATCCAAAAAAATAAATGCAAAACAAATAATGCAAACACATTGACTTGACAAAATCGATGCAATTTGGTTCATGCACTCATTCAACATATATACCTGAAATGACTGAATGTATATATGTAACAAGCATAGCAATAATTATACACCAAAGAGCAGGTGCGAGTCCTAATTTCGATAACTTCCCAAGATTGCTATTCCCATCACAGCGCCTGTCAAACAGCCTTCTAGCATTACCCTGCACAGATTTTAGTTCCATTAAAACCCAGATTACCTGCTACAACCTTGGAGGATCATTTTTTGCTTGCATGATGTGGGAAGAGCAGTAGGTGTGGATTCAAGTGTAATGTCCTAAATAACTGTAGATATTGCAAGTGCATCAATATGTTCTCATAGAAGCTTATGCAATTGCATTTTCATCAAAATTTCATCAATGGCAAATTGAAGTAGTATCATCACCATGTAAAGCATTATTCAGCACTAGAGTCTAGCACATGGTGATGCATGTGCACGCTCACTGTGCATAGATAACTATGATTTATGTTAAAAAAATAAAATATATTATTTATTTTAAAAATAACATATCTGTAATACTATTACTGCCCATGAGCCAATCAAATGGTAGAGGAGTTTTAAGTATTTAGAGTTTCAGGTATATGAGAACTATAATCAAAGAAAGAAAGTTGAAGATAAGATCTTTTTCCCTTTTTACCCCAGGGGAAGGGGGGGGGGGGTGTAGGGTCAGTGATCGATGCTATTTAGGGCTGGTGTGCGTGTGAGAAATAAAGGAGAGAGCCTCTTTTTGTTCCTCTTGGGAAGTACAAATGCATGGCTTCAAGCTCTGAGGCTGGTCACATGAGACCGGCCTCAAAGCCTTTCCCATTATCATACAGTAGACAGTAGAGGTCATCCAAAACAAACATTTTTAGACCAACTTTTTATTGGACTTTGAACTATTTATCAACCAAAATATTTTATTTCAGATGAAATCAGCAGAATTTCATCAAAAACTAGAAATATTCAATAGAAATGCCCAAAACCAGTCAAATCTTACTACTTTACCCACATACAGGTTTCAAGTGCATATAAATGTTTAAGAGCGCTAAGGGAACTTTAGCATGGTGGCAACTGGAAGGGTGCATGTGAACAAAATCATGAAAGCATCCAGGAGTGGGATTGGCATCAGTAAAGGTAGAAGTTGCTGCAACTGTCAAACCTTTTGAACTTTCCAGCATGAGCTACATATGTTGTTTGCTCCCAGGGTCATGTTTTATCATCTAAGTAAACCCAAACAGGAAGCTGAATATATATAAAGAGATAGGATAAAGCTTGGTTTTGACATTTATATTTGTTTCATTATTCTCTCAAAATTATAAGCTATTCTGAAGGTTTCTTCTACTTTTTCTACAAGAAAGCTTTTGTAGTGTACAGGTAAGACAGCAGAACCCATTAAATGAAGTTCAAAAAGATTCCAAATAACTGTTTAAGTTTAATACTAAAATTTTAAAGTACCCTGAATCTCTTTTCAAGTAGGGGAATGGACAGGAGGTTTATGATGTAACAATAGGTTGGAAGCAGTTCCACTCATCATAAGCTCACAAACTGAATTGAAGCATAACTTAAACATCCTCTGGAATTAAAGTTGCTCAAAACATGAAAATGGTTAATTAGAAATAAGCAAAGCAAATGGAAAGAATTCATTAATAAATGGTTAATTAGAAATAAGCAAAGCAAACAGAAAGAATTCATTAATCCATATGACAAGCTTTACCACATGAATGTTAATGTAAGGTTAATTGATTTACTAATCTAATATAATAAAGCCAAGAAGGTAACCCTTCTCCTCCTCCTTTGCCACGTGTCCAACCTTATTGATGATTTTTAATGTAACCTTCTCTTCCTTCTTTACTTAGACATCCCCACCTTCCTTTTTCTAACTTGTCATCCCCCACCTTCCTTGTCTAACTTTTCTGATAATTAAGACTTACTCCCGTCTTTCCATTTAAAACCATTATCCAAACTTTAGAGAATGAATGTGTTCCTTTTGAATTTTATATTTTTTTAATAACACTCTTATATCTTAAATTAAAAAATCCTATCTCTCTCTTGAATCTACAATAAACTCTAGATTAGACGGAGTTATTTCTACTAAAGATTTCTATTACATGTATGGTTTAAAGTTTAAACAACTCCTGGCTCATGGCAATCCACTTAAATTTAGTATAGGCACATTTTATTTTAGTATAGATCTTATCATAAAAAGCCAAAGATAAGCCGAAAACAAATAGTAATTATTTTATATTATTTTATAAATAACATACGAACTTATAAAATTAATTTATAAATAATATTTAAAATTTAAAATTTTTATCTTGTTTTTATTTTTAAATTTAAATTTCAAATCAAAGCATCATTGCTCCGGCATATATCAAGTGTAATATAATGTTACAACTTGGTGAAGATAGCCGGAAAACATATCATAATTATATTTTATATTATTTTATAAAATAATAGATTAACTTATAAAATTAACTTATAAATAATATTTTTAAAATTGAAAATTTTTATCTTATTTTTATTTTAAAAATATAAAATTTAAATCAAAGCATTACAAGCATATATCTAGTATGCATCAGTGTCTGTACAGAGTAGAACACAAAAGTTAAAATGCCCATTTATATCTTTTTTTTTTCCTATTCTTGTTTTGAGTTTGCACATTGTGTGTATATTATATTTCATGAGGAAGTTTGTTTCTGGCCTATATGGTTCTCCCTAAATGTGGTGTCTTACTCAGGCAGTGCAGGTTCTTTTCTGATAGTTGTTCCAATAAACTTAATGCAGACACAAGCTACTTCCCAGCATCCCATACTTCTGCAGGTCAAATGAGAAAACACACATATATAGTAAAATACAAATTGAAATTCAACTATTCATGTTGGTCCGATGGAGATCACCTCAATCACGTCCTCTCAAGATCTTAGGAATCTCAGGGCTCGATTCGGGATCCCAAATAACATTCGACTTTCCGTTTCCCTCCCCGAAGATAGGGTTACCTCTATGCAACCGGAGAAGGTTGCGCTGTACGAAGAATTTTTTTAAGTATGGCCTACGGCTGCCTTTGCATCCTTTTTTTGTAAATTTATTGAATAGGTTCCATCTTATTCCTGCGCAGCTTACCCCTAACTCCATTCGCATCATCTTTTTGTTTTTGGTGCTTTGTCATTTCCATGGGGCTTTCGCCCGGCTCTCCTTATTTAGGGCTCTGTATAGGATCCGGAATCCTATAAGGGATGGGTGGTAGAGTTTTGCGTCTAGGCTCAAAAGAGTCCTCAGGCTTAATCTCCCTTCCAAAATCAAAGGGTGGAAGTCACGGTTTTTTTATGCACATCTAGAGGGGGTGGACGTGAACTGGGGTGTTCCTGATACTAGTTCTAATTAGAACTCAAAATTGAAGAGAGAGATCAGGAATTATTTAACATTTTAGTGTCCACCATCGTGCCCCCTAGTAAGGAACTGTTATTGGAGGATAACCTTCGGGGGATCGCATTCATGCCGGTGTCGCTGCCCACAGCGCCCGGTGAGCCTCAAAGAGTTTCATTATTATTATTACCATTTTCTTTTCTCTTTTTTTTTGTTTGGGCATTTGGTATTTGAATACGCATATGAGAACGCATTTTAGTGTATATCTTCTGCTTACATTTGGCATTCCTCGGGCACTTTTTTAATTAATCTTGGGTTCTCTGTTTCGCAGCAATGAAATTCTCCCAAGATTCGATAATATCGGGCCTCCGGAAGAGAGAAGGAAGCGCCCGTGGCGTGACAGGGGCTGGGCCTAAGAGGCCCTGTCGAAGGGAGCCGGGTCGCTTGACCCAGCCTCCGGCGACCCTCCCTGAGGCAATATTAGTAGAGGAGGGCGAGGGAGAGGAGAACCCTCCCGCCGAGATACCTATCAGGGGTCTCCCCGAGGCGAGTCCACCAGGGGCCGCCTCCTCTCCCGCTAGGGATACTGAGGGGCCGTCCGAAAGTAAAGGGTTAGCTGAGACCTGCCCGCTGGGCCCGCAGTCGCCAAAAGGAGTAATGCCTCTGCTCCTCCGGACATCTCAAAGAGTCTGTCTCAATCTTCACGGATGCCCAACTAAGGTGCTGCGTACAAGAGCCGTCTATCAGAAACGATTCTTAAACTTTCTATCCTGCCTAGATTTTAGGTCAAGATGATGGGCTTGCCATTGGAGGAGTCCTTCGATACAATGTTTACAGCCACGCTCCAGGTA
This sequence comes from Calamus simplicifolius, assembly GCA_900491605.1. Lineage (NCBI taxonomy): Eukaryota > Viridiplantae > Streptophyta > Magnoliopsida > Arecales > Arecaceae > Calamus > Calamus simplicifolius. Next base: position 5,413 of record UESW01001311.1, read on the forward strand.
GAATCACGGCCTTCCTCTCTTTTCTTTTTTTTTCGTAATTACAGGATCGACTGTTTAATATAGATGTCCAACGGCCTTTTCGTGCTTCGTGAGGATCTGATCAATGCCAAGTCTCATAACGAGGGCCTGAACAAAGAACTATCGGAAGTAAAGGCCCGAGAATCGAAGGCATTACATGACCTTCAGGCCGTTCAAGAAGATAATTGCGCATGGCGGGAGAGGGCCGAGAAGGAGCTGCAGACCCTGGATGCCAAATTGTCTGAAACCAGGGCAAAGCTGCTGTTGACGAGGAAAAATTGAAGGAGGTCATTCTTAAGCTAGAGCACACCGAGAACAGGGCCGACAATGCAGAGGCCGTGGCCCTCGATGCTGCAGAGAAGCTGGCCCTGGCCGAGAAGGAAACAAAGGAAGCTCTGGATAGGATGGCCATAGCGGAGACGAAGGCTCAAGAAAGGGTGGCCGCGGCCAAAGCTCAGGCTCGAGAGGTCATTAAAGAATATAAGAATTCCCCTGACTTTGCCTCAGAGTTTCGCGAGGCTGTTATGGATGCCTTCGTCCAGGGTTTTGAGAGGTGCAAAAGAAGATTATCTCGGCACTTCAAACTAGAAGACCTCGAGTGTTTCCAACCTGCAGACGATGAAGAAACCTCCGATGTTGAGGTTGAAGATACAGCCGACGAAGCGGTGACAGCTGAAGACCCCGCCACTGAAGCGACCACAATTGAAGAGCCAACTACCGGGCCGACCACAGTGGGTGGGCGTCCTAGGAATCAATAGGAGTGCGGCCGTATTCGACTTGATTTTTTGTCTTTGATCCTATCCTTAGCGGACTCCTTTTGTAAGCCGGCCAATGTCGGCTTGTAGATGATACTTTATAGAGTTTTGTAGCAGTTCAACTTCTAAACGAATGAGTATCAATTCTTCATTTTTATTTGTTCGATATCACAATCGATCGCCCTCCGATTTTTAACCATTATATAGAGGAAGTAAGGGGACTCATCCCTTCCTCCGACCTTTCAAGGTTTACACTACATACCGACATTAAGCTGGAATTTTAGGGTTGTTCCGCAGACACATTGTCTCGGAACGCAAGTCCCAAGATTCCGATAAGAAGGGTAATCTAGGGAACTCCGTAAGGATATTTATCCTTAGGAATCTGATCTGAGCCTGCTTTAGGCCTTGGATTTGAGCCATTGCAGGGGTAAACGGTGCCGCCCCGGGGGTGTCCGTAGGATCATAAGGCCACCGAGCTCTCTTCAAGAACTATGTCGGGGGTAGCCGGATACCAGCCCGTGGGTTCGACTCGAGGCCGCCTAGGTCTTGGACTTGAACCTCCTCAGGGGTAAATAATACCAACCCGGGGGTGTCCTTAGGATCGTGGGGCCGCCGAGTTTTTTTTAAGAACAATCTCAGGGGTAGTCGGATACCAGCCCGAGGGTTCGACTCGAGGCCGCCTAAGTCTTGGACTTGAACCTCCTCAGGGGTAAACGATACCAACCCGGGGGTGTCCTTAGGATCATGGGGCCGCCGAGTTCTTTTCAAGAACAATCTCGGGGGTAGTCGGATACCAGCCCGAGGGTTCGACTCGAGGCCGCCTAGGTCTTGGACTTGAACCTCCTCAGGGGTAAACGATACCAACCCAGGGGTGTCCTTAGGACCGTGGGGTCGTCGAGTTCTTTTCAAGAACAATCTCGGGGGTAATCGGATACCAGCCCGAGAGTTCGACTCGAGGCCGCCTAGGTCTTGGACTTGAACCTCCTCAGGGGTAAACGATACCAATCCGAGGGTGTCCTTAGGATCATGGGGCCGCCGAGTTCTTTTCAAGAACAATCTCGGGGGTAGTTGGATACCAGCCCGAGGGTTCGACTCGAGGCCGCCTAGGTCTTGGACTTGAACCTCCTCAGGGGTAAACGATACCAACCCAGGGGTGTCCTTAGGACCGTGGGACCGTCGAGTTCTTTTCAAGAACAATCTCGGGGGTAGTCGGATACCAGCCCGAGAGTTCGACTCGAGGCTGCCTAGGTCTTGGACTTGAACCTCCTCAGGGGTAAACGATACCAACCCGGGGGTGTCCTTAGGACTGTGGGGCCGTCGAGTTCTTTTCAAGAACAATCTCTTGGGGTAGTCGGATACCAGCCCGAGAGTTCGACTCGAGGCCGCCTAGGTCTTGGACTTGAACCTCCTCAGGGGTAAACGATACCAACCCGGGGTGTCCTTAGGACCGTGGGGCCGCCGAGTTCTTTTCAAAAACAATCTCGGGGATAGTTGGATACCAGCCCAAGAGTTTGACTCGAGGCCGCCTAAGCCTTGGACTTGAACCTCCTCAGGGGTAAACGATACCAACCCGGGGTGTCCTTAGGACCGTGGGGCCGCCGAGTTCTTTTCAAGAACAATCTCGGGGGGTAGTCGGATACCAGCCTGAGAGTTCGACTCGAGGCCGCCTAGGTCTTTGACTTGAACCTCCTCAGGGGTAAACGATACCAATCCGGGGGTGTCCTTAGGACCGTGGGGCCACCGAGTTCTTTTCAAAAACAATCTCGGGGGTAGTCGAATATCAGCCCGAGAGTTCGACTCGAGGCCGTCTAGGTCTTGGACTTGAACCTCCTCAGGGGTAAACGATACCAACCCGGGGTGTCCTTAGGACCGTGGGTCCGCCGAGTTCTTTTCAAAACTGTTCACAAGAAATCTCCAAATGTGTACATTTATTGATTTCTTGGATAAATACATTCATTACATTACTGGTGGTATTGTCGAAGATTGTCTGCGTTCCATGTTCGAGGGATTGATTGTTCGCTCAAATCTTCAAGCCGATATGCTCCATGGTGAAGGACTTCTGCGACTCGGTAGGGCCCTTCCCAATTCGGGGACAATTTGCTCCCTTCCGCCGGCTTGGATATTTCGGCTCTTCTAAGGACCAAGTCTCCCTGGCGAAAACTTTTCGGACGGACGCGAGTATTATAATATCTCGCTATCCGCTGTTGGTAGGCCACCATTTTAACTTGAGCTCTGTCCCTTACTTCATCAATAAGGTCGAGACTGGCTCTTAAATTAGGGAGGTTGTCGGCTTCGTCAGACGACTCCACTCGAATACTCGGCAGGCCAATCTCGACCGAAATAAAAGCCTGGAACCGAAAACCAGGTTGAAAGGCGTCTCTCCTGTTGGCGTCCTGGGAGTTGTGTATGGTATGCCCAGAGCACGCTAGGGAGTTCTTCCACCCATCTTCCTTTAGATGCGTCTAGCCTGGTTCTCAGTCCTCGTAATATCATACGATTCATAACCTCGGCCTCTCCATTAGACTGCGGATGGCCGACTGAGGTGAATCGATGAGTGATGCCAAAATCAGCACAAAATGTTCTAAAGGCAACGTTGTCGAATTGTTGGCCGTTGTCAGTGACAAGAGTATGAGGTATGCCGAATCGACAGACAATGGATTTCTAGAGAAAAGCCTTGACCTTGGCCTCAGTGATTCTGGCGAGCGCCTCGACCTCGACCCACTTAGTGAAATAATCAATAGCAACAAGCAGGAATTTTCGCTGTCCTGACACTGGTGGGAAAGGGCCGAGGATGTCCATGCCCCATTGGGCGAAGGGCCATGGGGCGAAGAGAGGACTCAACAGGGAAGCCGGCTGTCGCTGGATACAAGCGTACCATTGACATTGGTCACATCTCTTCACTAGTTCAGTTGCATCTTCCTGCATTGTTAGCCAATAATATCCTTGCCGGAGAGCTTTGCGTGCCAGAGATCTGCCCCCCGAATGATTCCCGCATATACCTTCATGAATTTCTCTAAGAATATAGTTCGCGTCTGCTGGGCCGACGCATTTGAGAAAAGGCTGGGAAAAGGATTTCTTGTAGAGTTGGCCGTCCAGTAATACGAACTTAGAGGCTCTCCGTTTAAGCAGCTTGGCTTCCCCACGGTCGGCCGGGAGGGCGCCATCTTTCAAGTATTGAACATAGGCGTCCATCCATGTTTCTTCCTGTGTAACTAGCATAGTTTCCTCCATGGCTTCAATACTAGGTGTCTCCAGGTATTCAATATAAGTTTTGCCCATGGCGCTATCCACTGATGTAGCAAGTCGGGCCAACTTATCAGCTCTAGCATTTTCCCCTCTAGGGATGTAACTGATAGTAAAGTGATCTAGCAAGGGGATTAACAGATTAACCTTGCTTAGATACCGGGACATGATAGGATCTCGAGCTTCGTACTCTTCAGCTACTTGGGCAGAAATAAGCTGCGAGTCGGTAAAAGCTCGGAGGCGCTTGATTCCCAGTCCATGTGCCAGTTTAATCCCGGCCAACAAGGCTTCATATTCAACTTGATTATTAGTAGCTTTAAAGAGGAAGCGGAGAGCATACTCCAACACCACGCCCTCCGGACTGGCAAGAATAAGACCGGCTCCACTCCCCTGGGAGTTAGAGGCCCCATCGACGTGGAGGATCCACGCCTCATCATTCTCCTCGCCGACATCTAAAAGAACTTGGGGGGAATCTTCTTGATGCCTCTCAGACCAAGTACATTCCATCAGGAAGTCGGCTAAGACTTGGGATTTCAAATCTGCCCGGGGCTGAAAGGATAAGTCAAACTCCCCTAGCTTAATGGCCCACTTAGCCAATCGGCCAAAAGTATCAGGGCGGGACAAAATGGCTCTGAGAGGCTGGTCAGTGAGTACAATTATAGGATGGGCCTGAAAATATGGTCTGAGTTGTCGGGCAGAGATAACCAAAGCAAAAACAACCTTTTCCATTTTGGAATACCTCTCTTCTGCGCCATGAAGTACTTTGCTAGTATAATACACAGGTTTCTGAATAGCATGGTCACCGATACGTACCAGAACAGAGCTGACGGCTTCTGAGAAAGTCGCAAGATAAAGGAAGAGCTTCTCTCCTTCCTCCAGTTTAGATAATAGGGGTGGCGTGGATAAGAACTCCTTAAGCTCTTCAAAAGCCCGCTGACAATCTTTCGTCCATTCAAAACCGTCTGCTCTGCGTAAGACTTTGAAGAAGGGCAAACACCTTTCCGCTGATCTTGACAAAAATCGGCTCAGCGCTGCTATCCTTCCGGTAAGTTGCTGTACCTCTCTCTTACAGGCTGGTCGCCTCATATCAAGGATGGCCTGAATCTTCTCTAGGTTTGCTTCAATTCCCCACCGAGTTATCAGAAAACCCAAGAATTTCCTTGCAATAACCCCAAATGCGCATTTACGCGGGTTAAGCTTGATTCTATGGAGTCGGAGGTTGTGGAAAGTCTCCTCCAGGTCAGCGATATGGTTGGTAGCACAAGTGCTCTTCATCAACATATCATCTACATACACTTTCATATTGCGGCCGAGCTGATCTTTGAAAACTTTATTCATCAGCCTTTGATAGGTGGCTCCCGCATTCTTTAACCCAAAGGGCATTACTTTGTAACAATAAATGCCCTTCTCAGTGACAAAAGAGGTATGTTCTTCATCCGAGGGGTTCATTTTTATTTGGTTATACCCCAAGAAGGCATCCATGAAGCTAAGAAGTTCGTAGCCAGGAGTAGAATCCACTAACTGGTCGATCCGTGGCAACGGAAAACTGTCCTTAGGACAGGCTTTGTTAAGATTAGTATAGTCAATGCAGATTCTCCACCCCCCACTGGTTTTCTGGATCATGACCACATTGGCTAGCCAGTCAGGGTATTGTGCCTCTCGAATATGGCCGGCCATAAGTAATTTATCCACTTCTTCATTATGGTTCTCTGCCGCTCAGGAGCGAAACTTCTTTTTTTCTGGCTGACCGGCCGGCATCCTGGGTTGATATTAAGCTGGTGAGTGATCACCTCTGGGGGGATCCCAACCATATCTGTTACTTTCCAAGTGAAGATATCGGCATTCACCCGCAAGAAGGCTAGGAGCTGACTCCGGGCTTCAGGGGAGAGGAGTTTGCCGATTTGCACGATTTTGCTTGGGTCATCTTCTAGGGGGCAAGATATCAAACGTTTCGCCGGTTCTCTCCTTCGCTCGGTCTCCCTGGGATCGAATGACTCGGTGATCGGGGGAATCGCAACTGCTTGAGGACTGGGAGCTAGATGATAACAAGGTCTAACTGAGTCCACCTCCCTATGCATTTCGCCAATTCCTCGGTTAGTAGGGAATTGCACCAGTAGACGCTTAGTGGATATAACTGCATCTAGCATATTCAATCCAGGGCAGCCAAGAATGGCATTGTATGTCAGGGGTACCTAGACCACCAGGAAGTCCAGCATCACCATGCTATGGCGTGGCGGCGCTACGGTAGGGTAATCTCGCCCTCCACCCGTATAGAATTTCCCGTGAAGCCGACTAGAGGAGCAGCTACAGGTCGAAGAGAGTCAGGAGATAAACCCATTCGAAGAAATGCATCATAAGTACGTTGGCGGAGCTTCCGCTATCAATTAAGATCCTTCTTACAGGATGCTTAGCGACCGTCATAGAGACAACAACGCTATCATCTTTTACAACACCATCCCCAACTATATCTCCCTTAAAAGGGATTACATTTTCTAACTCTCCCTCCCCTCTTGGCCTCTTATACGATGATGCTTCTCCATGGGCAATCATTCCCACCATTCGCTCCGTAGGGGCGTTATCAATGTTGGCTTGAGGCCGGGGGGGGCCATCAAAGCTGGTACAGGCGGAGTCTCCTTCTTTTGAATGTACTGCCCAAGATATCCCCTTTGGATGAGCTTTTCAATGGCCTGCTTCAGATTGCGGCATTCCTCAGTATCATGGCCGTAATCTCTATGGAAACGGCAGTAGCGGCTTCTATCACGTGCGGCGCCTTTCTTCAATGGAGGTGGACGCCGCAGATAAGGCTCATTTTCAATCTCCATGAGGTTATGAGCCCGGGGTACAAGGAGGGGTGTAAGATAATCTTCTCTGGGGGCTAGGCTCTTGCGGTGGTCAGCCGGTCGGCGCAAGGACTCAGACTTCTTGGGAGGGGGCCCGCTCGACTCCGGGCGGGCTGGCCTCTTCCCAGTCCTTCCTTCTACGCCTCTCCTTGACGAATCAGCCTCGTTGGCGCGGATGTACTTCTGCGCACGACTCAAGAGATCAGCATAAGAGCAAGGAGGTCTTTTGTCTAGAGAGTAAGTGAAGCGGGAGGGACGGAGCCCCCGCTTCAAGGCTAGAGTAGCCACAGCATCGTCAAGATGATAGACTTCCAGGGCCGCCACCTTGAATCGGGTTATAAAGTCTTTCAGGGACTCCTCATCTTGTTGCTGCACAGAGAACAAGCTGTCTGCCACTCGAGGGATCTTCCAACAAGCGTCAAAATGAGCCAAGAAAGATCTTTCTAATTATCGGAAGGAATCAATACTGCGTACGGGTAGACGAGAATACCAAGCACGGGCGGCCTTTTGGAGTGTGGCTGGGAAAGCAACACACAAGAGGGCATCAGTTGCTCCTTAGACTTGCATAATAGCCTTGTAACTTTCCAGGTGATCCAAAGGGTCAGTGGTGCCATCATAAGGGTCAAGCTGAGGGAAGCGGAACCTCCCAGGAATGGGTTCCTCCATGATTCGCCGAGTAAGAGGAGGGCGGGTGTCGTAATCCAACCTCGGCTGATTATTGATTCTCTGGCTAAGCTCTTCCAATCTCCGGTCTTGTTCATCGAGGCGCCTCTCCATCTGATCAGCCATCTTTCCTCCGGCTGGCTCAAGGGAATAAGACAAAGATCGACGATACCACTGGCGGTGCTGAAAGGATCCCAAGCGAAGATCATGGCCTACACGGCGACGATGGGGAGGATAAGTTGCGAGATGCGGCCCCAGTGACAGGCGGCAGCGCCACCGTGTAGGGCAGTGAACGACGGCGAGATCAAGTGCATTATGGAGATATCTTCAGAGATTGATTTCCTTGTGGGGAGTGATTGAATAAATTATATCTTCTAGATTTAGGATGTTTTTCCTAAACTCTAGAAGGTGATTGAATAAATCATATCTTCTAGATTTAGGATGTTTCTCCTAAACTCTAGAAGATTAGTTTCCCTTTCAGTTAAGTTGTTTTAGGCATGTATCGTCAAATCTCCTTGATTCTAGGAATTGTTTCGAATTATTTCCTTAGAATCTTGAAGATTTGATCTAGATTTGATTTGATTGGGAAGATTATTTTCCTTTTCAGTTAAGTTGTTTTAGGCATGTATCGTCAAATCTCCTTGATTCTAGGAATTGTTTCGAATTGTTTCCTTAGAATCTTGAAGATTTGATCTAGATTTGATTTGATTGGGTTGGTAGGATTTTGTAAGCTCCTGAGGATGCCTATATAAGCACTCCTCAGGAGCAATAGGAGAGGGGAGTTATATTGTGTAAGCTTAGAGAGCTTATGAATGTTGGCCAGGCATAGGCACATTTATGCCAGTAAACTTGGGCGCTGATAACCTCTTAAGTTTGGGTGTGCTTGGACTAATAACCCTTGTACGAGTGTTCTTGTGATCTGGTGGTTCGAAGGACTAATAATCCTGAGACCACGTTCTTCGTAATAACAGTGAGGCATTCTTCATTTCTTGTGTGTTAGATCATAATTACCACGCTCGTGTGCTACTGAAAACGGTTCGGGAGGATCAATTGTGGTGTTGGAGTGGATCACGCGGAGGAGTTGGTGAATGTTTTGGAGTCCTTGACCGGGGACCCTAACAAATTGGTGCTTTCATTGAGATGAGTTGCTTGAAGATCTCTATGCTTCAAGCGGGGTAATCACGAGCAAACCTTACTTTGATTCTCTTCGTTGAGATTGTTATAGTTAGAAGTTGTTTGTTCTTGTTGGAGTTATTATTTGAGGTGGGGGTTCGATCTTCTTCTAGAGAGAACCCAAGGTCGGGAGTTGTTCGTGCAAAGTTCTTCGTGGGAGGGGGTTCGATCTTCATTTTGGAGAGAACCCAAGGTTGGACTTGTTGTTGCAGCCCATATTCCAATGGAGGCCGGATCAAGTACTTTTCCATCCAACCGAGACCGCTTTGAAGCTTTGGAGTCATCCACTCTTTGGATAAAGGAGCAGATGGCGGAGACTACCACCAACATGACTCACATGCAAGGAGCCATCACTTCCGTCACTAATACTACGGAGGAGAACATGAAGGCAGTGGAAGGCATGACACGAGACTTGCAAGCAATATTGGCAAGACTTGGAGGAGGAGCGAATGGGGCCAACCGCGGACAAACCCCAAGGGTGGAAGAGGAGCAACTCGTTGATGGAAGGGAAACTCACATTTCTAAGTCCACAAAGGAAGAGCCTAGACCAAGGTAACCTCTTAGATTGGGCGGGCGTGTGGAGAATGAGCACGAGGTAGTGAAAAGGTGGCTGCGAGAGGAGGAGTCTGACCGTGATGTTGATAACCATGCAAGGACGGAGGAAAGACTCGATGGGAGTCGGTATGGGGAAGAAATGCCCTATGGCCGGATCCATGAAGATGCTAGAAGACATGAGAGACCGAGAAGAGACCACCACTATCATGATGAAGATGAAGGAAATTGGTTTAACCACTGAGGACCTAGAAGGCCACATTACCGTGGAGGTGACTATGAAGATGATGATGAAAATCGGTTTAACAATCGAGGACCAAGAAGACCAAAAATTAACTTCCCTAAGTTCAATGGTGGTGACCCTCATGAGTGGCTCGATAAGGCGGACCACTATTTTCATATATATGAAGTACCAAGGACAGAGAGAGTGGCCACAGCATGTTTCTTTCTTGATGGGAAGGCAAGCAAATGGTGGAGATGGATACGGGCCCAATATGAGAAGGAAGGAAGAAGGCTCGGGTGGATGACATTTGAGAGGGAGCTGCTTATGCAATTTGGGCCTTCGCCCATTATCAACCATCATAGCCAGCTAGCTAAGCTCAATCAAGATGGCAAGGTGCATGCGTATGTGGAGGAATTTTGACAACTCCAAACCTTGGTGAGGGGTTGGTCTGAGGAGGCACTTATCGGCACTTTTATGGATGGTCTAAAACCATGGATTGCCAAGGAGCTCAAGTTGAAGCAGCCCACTAGGCTGCAAGAAGCAATGAGGATGGCTGAAATCCTTGAAGAAAGTCATCACTTCGAGAAAAGACACGTCAAGGACCAAGTGGCTAACAAGGTTTATAAACCCTTGTATTCCATGGGGTCTTGGAAAGGAAAGGAGGGGACTACGGGAGATTCAAGGAGCAAAGGAAGGAATTCAAGAAGCTTAGTCGTGAGGAGCTTGATGAGTACATAAAGAAGGGCTTATGCTTCAAATATGGTGAAAAGTGGAGCCGTGATCACCAATGCAAGAAAGACAAGGTCATGTGTATGATCGGGATAGAGGAGGAGCAATTGGGGGAGACAAGTGAGGAAGAGCACGGGCATAAGGAGTCCTCTAGCGATGAGGAAAGTGAGGAAGCCGAGTTGAGCCTCAATGCCATGTCCGGCGTACAAAAGCCCTCAACCATGCGACTTATGGCTTGGGTTGGCAAGCATGAAATGACATTATTGGTGGATAGTGGGTCTACCCACAACGTCATCAATTCCCGCATCCTTTCTAAGGTGGGATTGCATGGGGAAGAAGTAGAGCCATTCGATGTGAAGGTGGCAAATGGGGAAAAGCTAAGGTGCGAGATGGTAGTGCGAACCGTGAAGATGAATGTCCAAGGCGTCCGTATAGCAGCTGATCTTCATGTACTTTCATTGGTGGGGCTAGATGTTGTCTTGGGCAATGCATGGCTAAGAGGCATTGGCAAGGTCGTCACCGACTATGAGAAGATGACTATGGAGTTCAAGCTTGGAGGGAAGAAGAGGACGTGGACAGCTCTAGCATCAAAAGAGCCAAGGCCTTGCGAGGCCAATGTGTTTGAAAAACTATGCAAGGGTGGGGCTCATTGCTTCGCCATAGTGATGGGCCAAAACGAGGAGATGAAGGGCAAGAAGAGAAGTATAGTGATGGAAATGAGGAGCTTCCCCAAGGTGTGAAGACGGTTTTAGAAAGGCACAAGGAAGTATTGGAGGTACCTACTTCATTACCACCAAGTAGGGAATTTGATCATCGCATTGTGCTGAAAGATGCAAGCAAACCGGTGAATGTGCCACCATACCAGTATGCTCACTTTCAAAAGGGTGAGATCGAAAGACAAGTGGAGGAGATGTTGGCTAGTGGCTTGATTCGACCAAGCACTAGTCCCTTTTCATCAATGGTGTTGCTTGTGAGGAAGAAGGATGGAAGTTGGCATTTTTGCACCGACTACTGAGCATTGAATGAGGCAACAGTGAGGGATAGATTTTCCATACCAACAGTGGACGAGATGCTTGATGAGTTGCATGGGGCTCATATGTTCACCAAGCTGGATTTAAGGGCCGGATACCATAAAATCCGGATGAAAGAGGAAGATACCCACAAGACGGCATTTAGGACTCATTCCGGCCACTATGAGTACCTAGTGATGCCTTTTGGGCTGTGCAATGCCCCCTCAACTTTTCAAGCAGCTATGAATGCCATATTTAAGCCATTCTTGAGGAAGTTTGTATTAGTATTCTTCGATGATATCTTGGTGTACTCGAAGAATGTGGAGGAACACTTGGAGCAATTGGAGCGAGTATTGATGATCTTGAAGGAGCACCACTTCTTCATCAAGGCTTCCAAATGCGCCTTTATGCAAGAAGAGCTGGAGTACCTTGGCCACATCATATCGGGCCAAGGAGTAAAAGTGGACCAGCGGAAGGTGGAAGCTATGGTGGATTGGCCCTTACCTAAGGATGTGTCGGCTCTACGAGGATTCCTTGGTTTGACGGGCTACTATCGAAGGTTCGTGCAAGGCTATGGATTGATAGCCAAGCCACTTACCTCCATGCTAAAAAAGGAGGGCTTCGAGTGGACCGAAGATGGAAGGAGAGCTTTTGAGAACTTGAAGAGAGCCATGACCAAGACACCCGCCTTGGCCTTGCTCGACTTCAAGAAACCATTTGAAGTATATACTGATGCAAGTGGAGAAGGGATTGGGGCGGTACTAGCTCAAGAAAGGAGGCACATAGCTTATATCTCCAAGGCCTTAGGGCCAATGAAGAAAGCATGGAGCACTTATGCAAGAAAAATGTTGGCGGTTGTGCATGTGGTGAAGGTGTGGAGACCTTACCTCTTGGGAAGAAAGTTTACTATAGTGACGATCAACAAGCATTAAGACACTTGCTAGAACAAAAGATCGTGACGCCAGAGCAACAGAAGTTTCTTGTGAAGCTTCTGGGATTCGAGTATGACATTATATATCAGCCCGGCAAGGAGAATAAAGTGGCTGATGCGTTGTCAAGGAAGGAGGGAAGTCCAATGATGTGGACTTTGTATGAAGATGAGGCTGAACATATGGCCTTGAGTGGAGCTGAATGGAGGATATGGGACAAGCTTAGAGAGGCCGTGGAGTTGGATGCAAGGTCTCAAGAGATCATAGAGAAGCTTGAGAGTCCATGTAATGGGGTGACCGGATTCAAATGGCGTGATGGGCTTATCTACTACAAGTCCTATGTCTATGTGCCCGACGTACCAAACCTGAGGAAGGAGATTCTCACTCACTTCCACCATAGCAAAGAAGGTGGTCATTCGGGATGGCTTAGGACCTATATAAGGATCAAGCATTTCTTCTATTGGGAGGGCCTAAAGAGAAGTGTGAAGAAGTAGGTGGCGGAATGTGACGTGTGTCAAAAGGTCAAACATGATACGAAGGCCCCTACAGGTCTCTTGCAGCCCTTACCCATACCGGAAGCTATATGGGAAGACTTGTCCATGGATTTTGTGGAGGGCTTGCCCGCAAGTCAAGGGTATGAAGTGATCTTGGTGGTCGTGGATCGCTTAAGTAAGTATGCTCACTTCATATCCCTTAAGCATCCATTTACAATGAAGAGTGTGGCTAAGGCCTTTGTGGACAACGTGGTAAAGCTTCATGGTTTCCCTAGAACCATTGTTACGGACCGGGATCGGATGTTCATGAGCTCCTTTTGGAAGGAAGTGTTTGCACTGCAAGGGAGCAAAATGAAGACAAGTTCTTCATACCATCCGCAGACCGATGGCCAAACAGAGGTGGTCAACCGTACATTAGAACAATACTTGAGATGGTATTGCCATGATGAGCAAGCAAGGTGGATGGAATACATGTCATGGGCGGAATATTGGTATAATACAACATACCACTCTTCCATCACATTTAGCCCATTTGAAGTGGTGTATGGAAGGAAGCCTCCTACCTTGTGGCTTATGAGAGGGGTACGGCTAAGAATGCGAAAGTGAAGGAAGCCTTGATCACTAGAGACGAGATACTAGCCAAGGCAAAGAGGGAGCTTAAGAAGGCCCAATCGAGCATGAAGAAATATTATGATAAAAGGAGAAGGCTAGAAGGGTTTGAGCCCGGGGACTTTGTGTACTTGAAGCTTCAACCCTATGGCCAAAAGACAATGAAGAGAAAGGCAAGCTACAAGCTAGAGAAAAGGTACTATGGACCATTTAAGGTGGCTGCCCGTGTCGGAGAAGTTGCGTATCGGCTGGAATTACCACCAACCTCAAGACTTCATCCAGTGTTTCATGTGTCTCTCCTCAAGAGACGAATTGGGGATCCTAGCTTGATTGTAGAGGAATTGCCTTCCTTCAATGAGGAAGGTAGAATGCTACTACAGCCCACAACGATTCTTGAATACAAAATGGTGCCACGTGGGAGGATTAAAAGGAAGATCTGGAGAGTATTGGTGCAATGGAGAGGGCTACCTAGAGAGGAAGCAACCTGGGAGGATATGATGACATAGCCTTAAGGTTCCCACAATTTATCCTTGAGGACAAGGGTACACTTAATGGAAGGAGGAATGAAAGGATCCCAAGCGAAGACCATGGCCTACATGGCCACGACGGGGAGGATAAGTTGCGAGATGCGGCCCCAGTGATAGGTGGCAGCGCCACCGTGTAGGGCGGCGGACGGCGGCGAGATCAAGTGCATTATGGAGATATCTTTAGAGATTGATTTCCTTGTGGGGAGTGATTGAATAAATCATATCTTCTAGATTTAGGATGTTTCTCCTAAACTCTAGAAGGTGATTGAATAAATCATATCTTCTAGATTTAGGATGTTTCTCCTAAACTCTAGAAGATTAGTTTCCCTTTCAGTTTATTGTGTAAGCTTAGAGAGCTTATGAATGTTGGCCAGGTATAGGCACGTTTATGCCAGTAAACTTGGGGGCTGATAACCTCTTAAGTTTGGGTGTGCTTGGGCTAATAACCCTTGTACGAGTGTTCTTGTGATATGGTGGTTCGAAGGACTAATAATCCTGAGACCACGTTCTTCGTAATAACAGTGAGGCATTCTTCATTTCTTGTGTGTTAGATCCTAATTACCACGCTCGTGTGTTACTGGAAACGGTTCGGGAGGATCAATTGTGGTGTTGGAGCGGATCGCGCGGAGGAGTTGGTGAATGTTTTGGAGTCCTTGACCGGGGACCCTAACAGGTGCTCCACATGCGGCTCCTTTCCCCGCCGTCGCCTGGCGGGTGGATTACCCGAGGAACGGGTAAGGGAGCGCGATCCACCCTGGGAGCCCTGAGAATGAAGCCCCGCCAAGGCGTAGGGGTGGAGAGGCCTCGTAGGAGGGGATCTCCCTCGGGTAGACTGCCGGCTAACAGGAGTAGCCGATCTGGAGTGTAGAGGCGGTTCGAACCGCTACCAGGCCCCTCTGGAATGTTGCTCCTGCAGTTGTTGAACCATCCCAACAAGAGTTTGAACTTGTTGTGTGAGGGTGGCTAACTGATCCTGGGGAGTAGCTGATACTGGCAGTGGTGAGGAAGAAGCTGGAGGGCTTGGCCGGGCTAGCTCGGTTAGGCCAAGAGTCCTCTCAATCCAATCAGAAGATGAAAGATGCCCCCCAGACCCATGGGAAAGGTCTTCCTCCGGAGATCTTGTCTTCATGTTAGAAAGATAAGAGTTGTTCGAAGGTCCGCCCCCCTTCCTGGCGCGCCAATCTGTTGATGCAGGATCACCAGAAAGATAGAAAAATTTTCTTTGTTAGAGATCTCCGGTGGAAGGAAGAAAAAAATCCCCCCTCCCTCATGGATCTCCCCTCTCTTATACTCCTTGAATTTCAAAAAATATTCCTTTCTTGTCTTCGTCATCATGCCGTCAGCATCGAGTCATTTTTCTTTCTTTTTCGGATAAGATTAATGTATAAGACTAAAGATCAGCCACTGGCGAGAGTGTGCCACATGGTCATTTGCTGATAATTAACACCAGAGGCATTAAGGAACTTGCTTCGGAAGCTAGGAATCTTCATGATGGGTTTCGGTTTTCCCAAGGGAATGTCAGAGTTAGTGGAAAGTTATCTGGCTCTAAAACATGTGCTCAGTATCTCCTTTATTTGAGCTTTTCGATGAATGGTGATGTTCTAGCATTTGTCTTATTCAAGTCATTTAAAGCGTCATGATGTTTGATGATTCTTGAGCTTTGTTCCGGACACGACATTTTGTCGTGTTAAGTGCTTCTGATATGAAAATAGCTTTAAGAGCTCGGGGAGTATAGTCCAAGGTTGGAGGGCTGCCCAGGGCTTGGGGGCCGTTCAGGACTGGAGGGCCGCCCAGGACCAGGAGGCCGCCCAGGGCTTGGGGGCCACCCAGGACTGGAGGGCCGCCCAGGGCTTGGGAGTCGCCCAGGACCAGGAGGCCGCCCAGGACCGGAGGGCCTCCCAGGACCAGAAGGCCGCCTAGGGCTTGGGGGCCGCCCAGGACCAGGAGGCCGCCCAGGGCTTGGGGGCCGTCTAGGACCAAAAGGCCGCCCAGGGCTTGGGGGCCGTCCAGGACCAGGAGGGCCGCCCAGGGCTTGGGGGCCGTCCAGGATCAAGAGGCCGCCCAAAGCTTGGGGGCCGTCCAGGACCAGGAGGGCCCGCCCAGGGCTTGGGGGCCGTCCAGGACCAGGAGGCCGCCCAGGGCTTGAGGGCCGCCCAGGACCAGGAGGCCGCCCGGAGCTTGGGGGCCATCCAGGACTGGAGGGCCGCCCAGGATTTCAACCTATTCTCCATTGGCCGACCGCATCACGACCTACCCTTCATTTACCGACCACATCACTTACCTTGGATTATCCATATTTGTTTGATTAGGAACTATAATCACAATTGGAAATTGTAATCAAAATAGTTTCCAATGTGCAAGATCGTGAAGATTGACGCGTCTCAGCACAGAAATTATGTTATGCATGGTTATGATTAGGCATCGTGAAGCTATAAACAAAGAATTTAGGGTGATTACTTTATGAGACTTTTGAATATTTCTGGAATCCACTCTCGTACCTCAAACGCCACCAAAATCAACGGCATGGAGCAAGAAAACTGAGCGATTAGTTATGCATTATGAACATATAAAATTAGATTGTTACCATGGATCTACTAAAAACCACCAAAATTACTATGAATAAGACATGGGCATATGGTCTCCTAATAGGTGAGGCAAGATGATGCAAACCAATTTACTAAAAAAAACCTTCTAAAATTTTGGAGAGGGTCCCTTGAATCTGTTTACTTTCTGCTGCTACTTACTGTTCAAAAGTTGCATTTATTTAACACCCAAATCTCCTAATTTTTTATAAATATTCTGTGCTAGGAGATTATCCAGCCTTAGTTAAATATAAGAAGTGTCACTTTGACTGAACTTGGGGAATTTTCTGCCTTGATGTGCTAAACTTCTTAGTTGATTGAATTAATACTATATATAGGATCCCATAAACTAGTTGGACTCCAGGCCATCAGTATGTTGAATAATTGGGAAGCTGACAATGGTGCTTGTATTATAGTGCCTAATTCAAAATTATGATAGTGAAGGGCCTTACTCCGTGGAAATATGTTCAACATAATCCAAAAGATTATAGATGAGTTATGTTCTTATAGTGCTGCTAATTATAGTCCAAAATATGTGGACCGTATTTAAAGATATCATCTCTTTTGGCTTCCCTTAAAATGTTTTGCAGCTCAACTCATCTAAGTCTTTTCCCAACTACATGAGGTTGGCCACTTGAGTCTTCTTTCTCCACTCTGCTCTATTCAGGACTAAGACAATGCTCAAATTACAAATAGCTATATCTCTCTTAATTATTTTCGTTCATGTTAGTTTAGGTCTACCTCTACCTCTATCATTATTATGGACTGTTAAAAGATCACTCTTTCTAACTAAAGTAGCTAAAGGTCTTCGTTGTATACGTCCAAACCATCGTAATCGATTTTCTCTCATTTTATCTTAAAATATTTTGCAACTGTTGGTGTTAAAGTCTTAAACAAGGTCTACTATACTGACCTATATTGATCATTCCAACGGCCGTACCATACCATATGAATAAGGTACTGATATGCATCAGGTTTCGATTCGGTATGAACATAATCATTTCGGAGTTGAACCGTTTTGTACCGCATGGTATCAAGTGGTATTATAGTTAAGAGTAAGAAAATAATGAGTACCTTATCTTGGAATAAGGTGCGTATTCTATCATATCAACCCATATCTAACAGAACTGGTAATATATCGGTATGGGTTTCAGTACCCGTTTTGCAAACCTTTATCTTAAACTTGACCCTTGATCAAAAGATATGTTGTAGAAGTATTTTAAGTTGCTTTTAGGTATATGTTACATCAAAAAGCAAAGTTTGTTTTCATGTGAGGTAATAAGGTAGTGCTGACTTATCTTTATGGTACTTGTTCCACGATTTATATAAAATCATAAACAAGAAGAAAGTCAATAGCCATTATGCCATGGGATGCATTCATGGAAGCAATACTGGAAACTGACACAAGCAACAAATTTCAAGACAAGAGGTTGTCAAACTGGCTAGTTTGTCCTAGGTGCAATACTTCAACAATCAGGCTGGCTAGTGGAGTAAAAAATTTATGTAAATTGATAAATTTAGTTCTTTTAAGTAAAATTAGTATTTTTCATATGTGGATACATTGAGAATTAACTAAGTGAGACGAGGAAAAATAAATAAAGAAGTGATGGACAATTGGAGATTGTTAAGTGACTTGCTAGTCAGCTATTATTTTACATAGTCAGCTATTATTTACATGTAGTGTAATAATGATTGTAGGGGATGAAACAAAGCATGAGGGATTGGCGATTGATAGAAAAGCCAAAAATGGAGGTTCATAGTGGAAAAAATGTTGATGGAGAGACAAAAGCCTCGACAAGGCTTGCTGGCATGCTCGACCCATTGTCCAACATCTCCTCTCTCCGATTCGACTTCTTTCCTTATGCAAACTCATTTCTCTCATCATGTGGTGGATGTTAAGTAAATCAGTGGAAAAAATTTAAGTATCAATAAACATTTGTTATTTACTAGATGAAGCAGGTATTGAAAATATGGTTGTGAACTTAAAAAGGGTCATGATTTTAAAAGAATGAAGGTGTGAGGCTAGTGGCCAAGGGACCACTTAGCACCTAGGTGCTAGGCAGGCACTTACGTGGCTGCCCAAGCACAACCCTTGCTACTACTAACAGCTATAAATTGAAGGCCCAATGATGGCAATGTCTATTGGTGCTACTGGTAGTCCTAGAAGCAGTAGACTACTGGCAACCCCTCCATAACCAGCAACAAGGAAAAGAAAGAAAGAAAAATAAAGAAGAGCTAAATATGCTTACTTGAGTCACTTTCCCCACCACTGCTCAAAACTCATTGCTTGTCACCGACCAAAAACTGCCACCAACTAGTCCACTCCTAGCCCTAGGAACAGGTTTCCCATCATTGTTTGTCTCCTATGTCTCAAAGAGTGACAACCACTGCTCACTATTCACTGCTCACTGCCAATTGACAATCATCACCAACCAGGCCACCACTAGCCCTAGGTTTATATGAGGGGTTAAGGGATGTGTGAGTGAAAGTAATAGAAAAGGTAAATAGATAAAAGAGGTGGAGGAAGGTAATTGGCTTAGGTTACGGATTTGGGTACTTGAATCATTTCACATCTAAATCCGTTTCACCCATGCCCAAGTGATCGCCTAGAGCTCATGCTTTACCATAAGCACACACCTAGGCCCCTGCCTCATCCTGACCTCTATATTGGGCCTATTGAGTCTGTCGAAGTGCTGGGTTCTGCCCACTTAAAGTGAGCACCTAGGTGGCTACCTACCTACTTTAAAAAAAATCAAAATCTTAAAAAGAAGAATATCCAAATTAGTTAGATAAATCCATCCCACTTTATAATAAATGTCTTCCACTTTTGTTGCTCTTTATGCAGCACCTATTTACTTGGTAGGAATAAGTTAAAAATTTAATTTCTTAATTTAACTAAGGAAATTTATTGTTGGGCCATCCTTTGGATTCTACTAAGTACGCTTAAAAGTTGACCCCACAATACATATGAGAATATTGCTTGGAATCCATGAGGTTAAGGATTCCCACTTGGTGTAGTTGCAAGTAACTCATTTTGGTCTTTCTTTAGTTCTGCTGTAAAATTTGGTGGATATGTGCCTGCTTGCAATATTTGACATTCATATCTAATGACCATTCATGTCTTCTTGATGATTTTTATGTCTAGATATGCATATTACCAGCTAATCAGAATTAGTTTACTAAGATTATTTTTGAGATATCAAAGTTGTCTAATAGCTTAGGGAATATTTGGCCTAGGCAGCTGCCTAGGGAGGATAGTCCTCCAAGCTTTTAATATGCATGCCTTTAATCACATGCATAAATAAGCATGCGCATATATGATATATACATTTTTTCCATCATATATCATATTATGAAATTTACAACAACAATAACAAAGCCTTAGTCCTAAACTTGTTGGGGTCAGCTATATAAATCATTTTTCTCCATTCAACTCAATTTTAAGTCATATTTTAAGATAAAATTTTAAGTTTTTCTTTATCACTTCGATGTAATTTTTGGTCTATTTCTACCCTTTTTTCCTTCTACATATAACAAGTCACTTCTTCTCATAGGTGCATCTATAAATCATACTATAAAACCTATTTTTGTATTTAAAGGTCCACAAAGAGAATAGCAACAACCATGCTGCCATTGCAGCACCCAATGGGTCACAAAGCCTGATGCCTAGCAAGAAGCAAAAAGAGGAGGACTAGAATTAGCAGGCAGTAAGTTGCAGGGTCACAATCAACAGCCATCAGGAAGGAGGAGGTGGAGCTAAGCAGGATAGAGGCTAGAAAGAAAAGCAAAGGAAGAAAAAAAAAGTAGGAGAATGGCTAGGTGAAGAAGAGGTAGGATTACAAGAAAAAGAAGCGAAAAATCTGAGGATAGAGAAGAAGAAAATGTAAGCTTGGTTAGAAGATAAAGAAGAAAAGAAAGAAAAAATATACGCAATCTACTACTGCTTGTCTCTGGGCTGACCTGATAGTGGCAGTTGATAGCAGTTGCTAAGTCCATTGGCTGCTGTTAGGTTGGCGGTGGCCTTTGCTGCCCTCCCACCTGTCCTATATCAAACAGGGAAAGAAAATGGGAAAAAGGAACTCTTAAAGAAGCAGGGTTTAAGCGGGCTTGGCCTAGGTAGTTCGACCTAAATAGGCACCTAGGTGGGCTTTTAACAGCACAGCAAGATATTATTGCTAAGCACATATTTGGAGTTTCAAATGGAAGCAGCCTTGTCTTTGAGCTAACAAAAGATATGTATCAGTGACATTAAGTATAGCTGATTTTATTGCGCTTCTGCTTGAACACATGTCCATAATGTTTATTTTTCCTATAATTTGAGATGAAAATATAGTTCTAATTTTCAATTTCTCATGATTTTAATTCTAAAATGTGCTCCCTTATGTCATCCTGAATGTCTGCATATGAGTGAACACAAACCACATGTACATGTCTTTTAGATGGAAATCGAAATATTATCATGACAATCATTTCATTTTTTTCTGTGGGACATCATGCCAGCTACCATACTATAGGTTTTATGCCGTTTATTCTTAGAGATTAATATTTTGCTCTTTTATCTCTTGCTTATTAGGTGTAACATTTGGTCGCAGTTCTCGTGAACCAAAATACAAGGTTGAATTTCATTCAGCAGAGTCACCTTTTCATCCTGTGAGTATATTTATGTAGCTTCCACTGTTTGTCGCTTTATGTGTCTTAAACATCTACAACTATAGCATGTGTAGGGCTGTCTTTGGTTGTTGGAATAGATGTTTGTATCTAAACTCTAGCTTGATACGAATTGGTCCCTTTGGCATATATGCCGACTGGGAGTTATCCTGTTTGTTTTCATGTCTTGTATTATTGTTTCATATTTCACATGCATCAAGAAGTTGTTCAGCTTAGAGGAATCAAATGCAAAACAACGAATTAAAGTTGTATAAGGGAATTCAATTGAGATTCTTGAAACCTGAAGTCTGGCTACAAGTTCTCATTGTCCTTTTGGGATGAGTTACAATAGTGTGAAATTTATCAGTTTAAGTATTTGCACTGGGAGATGTGGAGATTCAATATCCTTTTGCCATAAGCTCATATTTTTCCTTTTCTTGTTGGGAGATGTTGACTTGTTGTTAAGATCAAGTTCGTTAGAATAATATTTATGTTAGTGGCTAACACAAATGGCGATATGGATGAGATTGTTTTGCAGGAGAATGACCAGGAGTCGGTGATGATGTCCAATAAAGATGGGCAAAGTTACATGTGTTTCCTGCCTTTGGTTGAGGAAACCAAAACTGTGAAGTCTGTTACTCTACAGAATTCAAGCAATGCCATTTTAGAAAGTGACCGGAGGATCAAGATGAAGACACCAGATGAGTTAATGGATGTGCTAAAAGACCAGTGCTTCTACAGAGTGAGGGTTCATTAGATAGATTTGACAGCTCCTTGGACTGCGATTTTGTTAAAAGTTCTCTTACATCATCATGTCTTTTGCAGCATGAAGGTTGGTGGTCTTATGAATTTTGTTACCAGAAATATTTGCATCAACTTCATGTGGAAGGTGAAAAGGTAAGCTGCTGAATTCTTGTGGTGCTTGCAAGCCCTACAGATCAAAAATCTCACTGAGTGCTCAGAAATTCTTCTTTCCTTCACTCTTTTACAAATTAACACTTTATTACATGGAAAAGTTAAGATTATGCCTTATACAGTGCGATTTTGTTTGATAGACCCCTGCCTTGCTGAGGCACCAAAACAAAGTTTTTCAGCCATTTCAATTCTATCCTCAAACAACCTTTCACTGCAGGTTAACTCGCACTTGGAAACCTTTCACTGCAGGTTAACTCGCACTTGGACAAACCACAATTTCTTTTCCCATGAGTAAAACGTAACTAACGTATCAGTTCATGGTTGGCCAGTTTTGAGATGCAATGCATTTCAGTACTCTAGGTGTATCAATTTGCAATGTATAGATGGGGCTTATGTGGCCCCATCTCTATTATAAGTTTGTTATGTCCTTGGTACCTTCACCTTCTGGTGCATTCTGTGGTAGTCTTAAACTTCTGTCCATTGCATTGATTTTTTGTGATCTATGACATAATTTTATGTCATAGTAGCCGACCCCATGTAGTTGGGAAAAGGCTTAGATGAGTTGAGTTAGTTGAGTTGAGTACTGAAGGCTTCTCACCAAATTAAATTCAGCCAATCTATGTTTTGGTCCTTTTTCTTTAATTTGATTATCATCTTTCTTTCTATGTTATCCTTACCAACACCATCGTGTCATCATGTAAGTGATGCTCTAAGCTCTATTATCATGATTTTCTCTTACCTTGGAACAGTAGATGTTGGCACAAAATGAAATGAATAAATTGTTTCCTTCTGTTGCAGATTGTTCAAAATTTGTCTTGGGTCAGTTGATGTTCCCAAGAAAGGCCAACGTGGCTACTGATGCTTTCTTAAACCAGATAACCATGCTGATGTTTGATTTAGGTCCCACCAACCCCAGAGATGATGAAAATGAAGTAATTGCACAGGTCTGTAGGGAGTGTTAAAAAAGCAACAGACTCCTGACAAAACTGAGTGCAGCCTGTGGCCTCCATCCGCTTTGTAATTTCGTCAACATATTTTAACAACTTGGTTATATGAATGACAGCCTTTTGATGGATGCTTTTTGGCTGTTAATTTCTCTTTCAGCTCTATATAGGCTTTGGAGTGAGAGCGGAATAAATATTATCCATCTGAATGTGTTTTTTCATAGAACATCCGGCTAATATCCATTTTTTATCTATATCCATTAAAACAAAAAGGGTTAGGGATATAGATATATTTAAATATTTAATTTTGTTTTTAATCTTATTTAATCTTATATAACATATGAATTGAAATAAGTGACTATATTTATATACCTTTCAAGCATATGCTTTCGCATTTATTAAATCTGGTGCGGTCAACCATTATGGATGAAGAGAGTATAAAACAAGAATGGTTGATTAAATCTGACCAACTTTGGAATAATCCTTGTCGATCTACTTTGAGTGAACAACCAATCATCATGGTTTATTCTCTTTCCTACTCAATTCAAAAGGGTTGGGTATATGTTACATTCGAATGTAATTAAGTTTAAATTTGATCATCTTTTGATCTTTGAATTCGTATAGTTGGATCTAAATATGGAAAATATGATTAAATTTTAAATTAGTTATATTTGAATCTTGTTAAGTTTATTTTTATATGTAAATATACAATGCTGTAAAGAATTTTTTTTTCTTCCTTAGCATTGAGAAAGATAGCACAAGAAAGACATACAAACATTTTATTTGTCGTTTATATCACATTTGAAGAATTTAAGAGGTAAAGGCAAAACTTTCTTCTCATCTTTTTCTATCTTTGACTGAAGGAAAAAATTGTATATGAAGTTTATACATAATTTTTTTATTAAAAAATAAATATCATAAAAGAGATGGCTTTTACCTTTTTTTCTATTTTTTTTAAAGAAATACCAAATGAGGATCAGAAATAAAGCAAGATTCTTCTAGATCAATTTGCCAGTCAAAAACACTCCAAGTTACTGACGCAGAGACCACAAAACATATCACCAGTAGCAAAACAGCAAAATAGTAAGTAGGAAGCTAGAACCAATTTGTAATGAAAGTTACAGTATGAATTATCATTACAAAGCAATGATTCATTTAGATATTTGGTCCTCAGGCGAATGATAAATACTTGAGTTCTACATACCAGACTAATTTGATCAAACTATAAATTGTTTGAGTTGCCAAGTAATCTGTTCTTATAAAAAATTACCACCATTTTCATCACACAGAACTTCTATTACAAGAAATAGTATAGTTATTTTTCCTAAAAGACAGTCATAAATGACATATTACACCTTTCTAACAAATATAAAGCACGAACATTGAGAGCTGAAACAACACTACCATACACTGAAGTAATTAAGGGTCCCCCTTTTTTTTTTCAAAAAAAAAAAAAAAACCCAAATCTGCTGCAAACCATCTGAATCTGAAAAATAGGAACTGGATGGTGGTGGTCGAAATCCACAAGAAAGAAATTTAAGCTTCTCTATATCAGTATCAACCATATGTTGCAGAGGGATTCTCAAGCTGAACCCAATGTGAAGAAGGATTTCTACAAACAGTTCTGTTGCTATAAAATCCAACATATTCTCCTTTCCATGAGAACATATAAATTCAATGTACCAGCCCAGGCAGCAAAGAATCTGTAGATCAAAACCAGCCATCTATTGTTAGAAAATTTACCAAGACTGATTATAGTTAAAATTCAGAATGAAATGACATTTGATTATCTGCTTGATATACAACAACAGCAATAACAACAACAAATGCTTAATCCCAAATTAGTAAATTGGCTAATCTGCTTGATATACAGAAATTATTAATAAATTTCAATTCAAAAATATATAATAAAAAGTAAAAAAAGCTAAAAATTACCACCATCCAATCTAACTCATAGCAAATAATTGAGTGCAGATGCACAGAATCCAATACAGATTCTTGACCTACCATCTTATGGATTGAATTGTTATGCAAGTTGAAGTTGCTGCAAAAATATTAATGGTCATACTGAATTTTGAATATTAAGTGGCTTACCGTTTATATTACATTGCTCTATGTAAAGACAAGGCCATCCAAGTGAGTTGCTGGTTAAAATTTATTAAATCAATAAATGTAGTTTGGATATTTGAAAAACAAAGACTACTATTACCAATCTGTATCGATCGTATCATACCAAGGTACTAATATAGCATCAAGGTTAGGTTCGATTGATATGAATCAAACCGATTCAAATCGAGCAAAACCATCCTGTACCACTTGATATTGAGTTGTACCAAGGCTTGAAGTGAGAAAATATACTAACTTTCTATCTCAACACAGGATGGGCACTGTACCATACCATATCGATAATGTACCAATATGATTCTCGACATCAATTTTGCAAACCTTAATAAAATGTGTATGTGTATGAGAGAGAGAAGAGTCAAGATCTTCGAGAAAATATATGATAGTATCTCTAAAACACTCTCATGATGTATGTTAGAAAAGAAAAGAGTCTTTATCGGATATATTAATGCGTATACGAAAAAAAAAGATTACTAATGCAAGAACTACAAATGATAAATACTTATAACTTTCCAATCATAGTAAATTTACAACAATGATCTATTTTAAGTCCTTATCTTTTTATGCTAGTTAGAGATAAGTTTATTGGATATATTTAGGATGATATTTTTCTATGCATATTATTAGCAAATGATATAATTTTAATAGATAAAACTAAGGTTAGGATTAATCATCACTTAGAATTAGAGAGGAGTGCATTAAAATCTAAAGATTTTAAGTTAAATAGAGCTAAGATAGAATATATGGAACATAGTTTTAGTAAATTATAAAAAGGAAATCAAAGTGAAGTGAAAATTTAGATAATGATGTTCCTAAAACTGATTATTTTCAACATTTAGTAACAATTATTTACAAGAAATGAGAGATTACAAATAATGTTATCAATGAAATTAAAGTTGATTAAATAAAACAGAGATTGCCAATCAAGTTGAAAAGCCTTTATAGGACAATCATATAATCGGCTATGCTTAAATGTTGAAAAATTATAAAATAATTGTACCATAATATTATTGAAATGAGAATGTTGAAATGAATGTATGGTAATATAAGTAAGATAAAATAAAAAATAAAGTTATTAGTAAAAAGAGAGAGGTAATACAAATTGAGGATAAATTAAGAAAATGATGACAAATGGTTTGAAAACTCCATCATGTTAAAATTTTGTATATAACCAATCCAAGCCCAATAAAAAGAGTTGTGATAGGTGGACGACTAGCATAAAACTATAGTTACATCCTACAACCATGAATCCAATAGAGAAAATCATCGAGGCGACCCTTACATTTGATGTGTTGCATCAGACTCTAGGTGTAAAGTTTTATAAGGATAGCTAAAACAGTTCCAAAAAGCAACACGTCATATCAGTGTTTAAGTGATGTAGAAAATAAGTAAGAGTTCTCACACCTTTATGAACAACTGTAGTTAAAGAAGTTAATATAAAAAATGAAAAGAAGATAAATATGTTTAGCAACTTTGAATATAAAATCATTAACATAAAAATTAATGAGACTAATAAATATAATAACTAGAAGGAGAATTAACATAACTTATCTGCAAGAGACTAAGTGGGTAGAAGAAAAATAAAAGAGGTTAATGATTATAAATTTTAGTATATAGATTATAATTATAAATAACTTAACCTCCTAATGAATAATGAATTCATATTCTTATAACTTAACCTCCTAATGAATAACTTAACATCCTAATGAATTTTAGTATATAGATTATAATTATAAATAACTTAACATAAAACTTAAGCAATCAGCATAAGCTATCAGCAATGAAAGCAAAGAAATAAAATTGCCTATCTTGGTTTAATAAAACAAGGCACCTCAGACAACAGAGCAGCAAAAACAGCCTAGCTGTTCTACTCAGTGCTCACTGATTCTGATTCCCTGCAGCCTCTAGAAACTAAATAAATCATGCATGCTCCAGAGCATAATGCAATTTTGGGACTCTCTGCCGAAATAATGGCTCAAGCCTGAAAGATGAAACACCAGTCATCCACCTTTTAACATCATACATTTCATTCCATGCCTGAATTATCTCATCAATCTTGAAGACCAACCCTGCAATTAAAAAAGAAAATTCTTAGATATCTGAAAAGCAATGGATGGGCAGCTTCCTATGACCCCATTTGGTATATGAAAAACAGAGGATCATCTACAGGCTTGTATTACTGTTTAATCTGGTAGATGATTGTCTTGTGAATAATTAAACTGTTGGCTTTAGCAGAAGCATTTAATACTAGTGTTACTCAAAGTTTTCAAAGCTGGCTGTGGAATGTGGGTGGTCAACAGACTGCAAGTTGAACAAACAACAGACTGCAAGTTGAACAAGCATAATGTGATACAAGGGCTACTAGGTTAGGTGAAGGCAAAAAACTGTGACACAAGTTGAACAAACAAAAATTGGAAGGAGAAGACAAAAATGCAGCACTTAGACTTCAGGTCAATCAGTAGTCATTAAAAAGAAAAGGATGCTCACTGATACTAAGATGTTCATCAGACACATGAATAATATATTTTTCACTAACTTCAGAGCTTTCGAGGCCCTAATTCCAAATTACAAATGCAACTGCATTTTCATTTTGAAGGCATGAGATTAAACAACAGAGTATTACAAACATGGCTTTATACCTTCACCGCAATAGGCACAAACTCAGAGCGATCAAGTGGCAACTTTAGCCATACCCCTCTCTTTCCCTGCAAGAAATTCCCACGAGATCACTTAAGAATCACTTTAAGTGAAAATATGGAGGAATAAATTAATCAACACAAAACCATGAATACAATCCCGAATGCTAATCATAGAATAAGTTGTAGAGATTCTTAGAACATTTCTTCTTCAGCAATAAAGAGTGATGACACTCCAATTGTGAATACAAATGCATGCTCTGTCATTGCCAAGTAACTATGATGCAAGCTACTTAAAAGAGCAAAGCTTTGCCTTCCTTTCATGGCATTAATTTTCATCTTATATGCTCAACCACAACCACTATTAATTGCAGATATAAAATGCAGCCACCACACGGCATTAATTAGAAATTGAAGATATTTTAGCGCATGGTAGAAGAAAGTCTATTTGGAGACCATGGCTTCATATCATCAAAACCAAAAATAAAGTGAAATAGATTGTGCAGATGCTAATGTATGGATTGCTGATATAGTGCTTTCAAATACCTCCACTTTCCACCGGGAAAGAGACGCTTGCAGGGCGGAAGCAAAGACGTTTGCATTCCAAGGCAATCTCTATGATTTGATGATGATTCCTTCATACTCATCTTCATAAGCATCAAGTACATAACTCCCTCTAGAAGGTGGCCACAAACAAGCAGCGGCCTAATTGATCCATTATAATATGGATAGAATCACTTTTGGAAGTGAAAGCCTTCTCAGTGGCTATGGAGTCAATATCTTCAAGTGATGTTCTAGATATTGAATATTGTATGCAATGTTTTATTCCTATATATGATAATGTAAAGGTAATTGATGATAGGCATGACCCATTAAGGGGAAGCAATGCAATAGCAACCAGCACCATGGTAACTAACCATTAAATTGCTCATGTTCCAAGAAGCAGAGCAAGATATAAACATCTAATTCATACACTAAATAAACTATAAAAGTAATGCACTACCTCTCCCTCGATGGGAACACGCTTGTCGTGAGAATTAATCTTGGGCCGCTCCTCCGGCTGATCAACCGTTTTGAGATGTCCTCTAAGAACACCACCTCCAACTTGGAATCAAACAATACCTTCTCCATCACCCAACAAACCATCCAACAGCTCTTTCTCGGTAACAACAAAGCTGGTCTAGCAAATGATACAAAGCATTATCGAAAGAAATTAACAAAAGCATAGGACGTTTCGCCTGCCAGAGCAAGCTAAGATCTCAGAAACCAATGCAACAATGTCAACTAAAAGGCCATGCACAACCCAATAGAATACCTCCCAGATTCCATGCAATCATGCAGCGCTTCTTCTCTCCACTGTGGCAATACCCATGAAGTGGTTCTTGGTCCTTCCAGTGACAAGGACTTCCAAGGCAAAGAAAGGGCATTAGTATAAGCACTGATTGACGGATTATAAGCGAGAAGGGCCCACAGTTTGGTTATTTTGATTGTTATTCTAACTTACTATGGAAATTATCTATGCTATCGGTATTACAATCTTCTTACCATATATAGCAGAAGGGCCCACAGTTTCAAAATTAGGCCAAAATAATTACCAACCTTTTAATTAGTCCAAAATAATGATTCTTTCCATTAAATGACATGGATTTCTTATTTCAGCATGCGGTTTGGGAACGAGTGGGGCCGAGGGGTCCCGTTTTGGGGGGACAAAGTCGACGTTCGTTCCCGTAGGCTTGGGGAGAGTCGGAAGCCGAGGATCAAGCTACGATAGTTCGACTGGGAGATGGATTACGACTGGGAGATGGAGGACCAATGCGACGTGCAAAGCGATACCAATTCGGACTCCTTATCCTAACGGATATAGCAGAAGAAGAAACAACGTTGGATTCGGACTCGTTATCCTAACGGAAAACAACTTCAAATTTCTAACGTACTATGGAAATAATTATCAGCCTATTAATTAGGCTAAAAGTTCTTTCCATTAAATGACATAAACCGATTCTTTTTATTAGCCATCATCTCCATAACTTTCACAACTTCTGGCAGAGAGTTAGTTCTCAAGAGTTTCTTCTGGCAGAGAGTTAGTTCTCAAGAGTTTTCTTTCGTTGAATTGAAAGGAAGCGCTGGCGAACATGAAGGAGGGAGAGACGTACTTTACATGCAACATGAAAGAGAATCCTTGTCTCGGTTTCAAGAACATGAAGGAACGAGAGACGTTTACATGCAATCCTTGTCTCGGTCTCAAGTGGCTTATCAAGAAAATCATCAACCGTGTAAGAATATCTCTTCTTCTATTTCAAATAAACTCTTGGATCTTCACCAGTTGGTTGGTTGGAAGAGGAGATGATGATTTTTTTTTTTCCCTTATCCTTTCTTTTTTATCTTTCTCTTTCGAATGATATAGATCAAGGGTAAGTGCTTGAAAGTTGAGCAGAGGAAGCTGGAATGTTCAAACGAAACGGCTATGGAAGAGGCCGAAGAGAGAGAATGGGTGGTAGAGCCAGAGGAAAACGAATGGATGGCAGAGCGGGTTCTTTCTTTGCCGACTGGATGGCAGAGCACCTTCGTCACGTCTAAGAGATTGGTCGCCGGGGAACAAAGCATGATTCCAACATCGGTGATATCAAGTCAAAGCATCATCTTCAACGGATTCATCGGCGCAAACCTAAGTCGAGATGGCGCTACAGTGGTGACTCCCGAAGGACTGTTGACCACAGACCAATCCAGGGGCCATGCCCTCTACCCTGTTCCCCTCCACTTCCGGCCATCTCCGAACGGTAGTGTCCTGTCCTTCTCCACCACCTTTGTCTTTGGGATAGTCACCCAATACAATGGCTTCAGTAGCCATGGCTTTGCCTTCTTCATCTCGCCAACCAATAACCTCTCCACAGCTCTAGGAGTTCAGTATCTGGACCTCTTTAACTCGACCAGCAATGGTGATCCATCCAACCATATAATTGCAGTCGAGTTCGACACCATACTCAACCCTGAATTCCAAGACATCGATGACAACCATGTTGGAATTGATGTCAATAGATTAACATCCAACAATGCCTCCACAGCATGCTATTTTAGCGACGGGGACGGTGAATTCAAGAACCTAAGCCTCGTCAGCGGCCAACCCATGCAAGCTTGGGTAGACTACGATGGCATCACTATGCAATTCAACGTCACTATGTCTCCTCTGAGAACATCAAAGCCTCGTCTGCCGCTCCTGTCTTCAACCATCAATCTTTCGAGCATCATGGTGGATCCCATGTACGCGGGCTTCAGTGGATCTCAAGGTCTGAGCCGATCATCCCATAATATTCTAGGTTGGAGTTTGAAGATTGGTGGAAGAGCCGAGGAGCTCAACCTGCAGTCGAGTCTACCTTCACTTCCCCCGCGGGGAAATCTTGGAAAGAAGGCGAACTTCTCGAGAATTTGGTTGCCATCTTCTCTGGTTCTAATAGCTGTCGCCATTGCAGCTTTTATTGTGAAAAGGAAGAGTAAGTTCGCAGAGTTGGTTGAAGATTGGGAGCTTCAATATGGGACACACCGGTTCTCATACAAGGACTTGTTCCAGGCGACCAACGGATTCACAGAGAAAGGACTTCTTGGCTCTGGAGGCTTCGGCCGGGTCTACCGTGGAACATTGCCCACTACCAATATCGAAGTTGCTGTCAAAAGAGCTTCCCATGAGTCGAGGCAAGGAATAAGAGAGTTCGTGGCCGAGATTGTAAGCATAGGCCAACTCCGGCATCGAAATTTGGTGCAACTTTTGGGATATTGCCGGCGTCAAGGCGAGCTGCTTTTGGTCTACGAGTTCATGCCTAATGGCAGCCTCGACAAGCTCCTCTTCGACAAGGATGTGTTCATCCTTGACTGGCGTCAGAGGCTTCGAATCATCAAAGGCGTGGCCTCGGGCCTTCTATATCTGCATCGAGGCTGGGACAAGGTGGTGATTCACAGAGATATCAAGGCCAGCAATGTGTTGCTCGACAGTGAGCTGAATGGGAGGCTTGGCGACTTTGGCCTTGCCAGATTATATGATCATGGGAAAGATCCTCATACGACCCGTGTCGCCGGAACCATGGGCTATCTTGCACCAGAACTCACGAGAACCGGGAAGGCGACCACCGGCACTGATGTCTTTGCCTTCGGAGCTTTTCTTCTTGAGGTCGCCTGTGGAAGGAGGCCGCTAGACATGAGAGCACCGGAAGAGGAGGAGGTGTTGGTGGATTGGGTGGTGGCAAATTGGCAGAGAGGAGAAATCCTCAAGTCAAGCGATCGGAGATTGGCAGGAGAATATCAAGCAGAGGAAATGGAATTGGTGTTGAAACTTGGGCTGCTCTGTTGTCACCCCTTGCCTGAGGCAAGGCCGGGGATGCAGCAGGTGATGCAGATACTGGATGGCCAGCTTCACCTACCAGAGTTTTCGCCCAGCTATATGAATGAAGGAAGGTATCACTGATCTTGGGTTAATCTCAACCGGATGTGATATCAATGCAAGGACTTTGGCTGGCGAGACTCCTCTAATGATATCTGCAAAGGCTGATCATGCTGCTATTGAAGGCCACTCTGATGCATGCAAAGTTTTACTATTACAAGGTGATCCAGATTGCAGTCTCATCAATCATGTGGGAGAGACAGCTTTATCTTTGGCAAGGAAAAGCAGCAGGTCAAACAAAGTGACAGAGGGCGTGCTGCTTGATCATCTGGCTCGGTCTCATGTGCTTGCTGGCGAGAAGCTCTGCAAGCATACAAGGGAAGGTAAAGGATCTCCCCACATGAAGACTGTCCGGATGCTTGAATCTGGGGTGTTGACTTGGGGCAAGTCAACCAAGAGGAATGTAGAGTGTAAGGAGGCAACGGCTAGGCCTAGCTTAAACTTTTTGATGAATCGAAGGATGGAAGACGAGGATGGTAAATTGGCGATCTTTAGAGTGGTTACAGTAACTGGTAGAGAGATCCATTTTGAGGCCAGCCATGCTTCTGGTTTGGAGCTCTGGGTTCGTGGTATTAATCTCATTGCAAAGAAGGCTGCTTCCTCAGGGGCTTGATGACAGTATGAGAATCCTTCTGGAAAAGGATTCCTTTTGAAGGATTCCTTTTAAGCAACTTCAGTAAATACTTGATTGATCCTCTCCTTTTATTAGTACAAAATTTTTCCTTGGTAGGTGTTTGAATGTATTTCTAGTGATCCTCAAACTGCAGATGTTTTGCTTTGATTGCCCAGATGATATTGTATTTGCTTTTCTAAGCTACATTTTTTTTTCCCTGGCATTGAAATTTTTAGTGTATGCTTAACTTGATTATGGCTTTGTTATCTCTTCCTTTTTAAGCAATGGTAATATCAAAAAGGCACATTAATATTAGAGTAGTTCTGTTTGCTATCTTCATGGCTGGAGCCACCTACTGACATATTGTTTCCAATTTAGATCCACGCCTCTGTTCCATCTTGTTCGGGAGCCTCACCCGCCCTCTCCCTGCTCTCCCTTTTTTCAGTTGAGATGTTTGTGCTAGTCGCGGGCATTATTGTGATGCAGGTGCCAAAATGGGCAGGGTTTGTGGTGGATCAGGGCACTGTTTGAAATCATGGTCTGAGAGAACCTAGGTGAGGTTGTTCTGTTTGGGTGTGGTGGTACAGCTGGATTTATTCTTGTGGTTGATTTGCATAAAGATTAGAGATATGATTTTGACTGAATGAGAAGCCTCCTTTGTCCCAATTGGCCATGCCATGAGGTTTTTGCTTTAAAAATATATCTATTTCTTGAAATAATATTGGGGTGCCCATTGGATCGATCATATTTATCTAGAAATTGGAGATGCCACTCTGCGATCCAATGAGCATTCCAGGATTTTTTCTTTTTTATAATCGGGTTAAAATCATTTTTCAACATATTATTTTTTAAAATCATTGCTTTAACAAATAAGTTTTTTTTAAAAAAAATCTGTTAAGATTTCAGATAAGTTTGTTGAACAGGCGATTTCAAATAAGATTCTTGTTTTCATTAAAAAAAAAATCAGACCATTGAACTCGTTATTTTAAGATTTTAATTCTGTTCACCAGTGATATGGGAAAAAAATTGGGAATACCATGCTGGGATCCTATGTGGCATCCCAATATTGTTTCAAGAAATAATTTTGATCAGACATCATTAAGAGAGAAATACTTTTTTCTTAAAAAAAAATCCAAGCAAAGAACCCAAAAATGCCATGTTGGTTCAGATCAATACTATTCATCGGTTAGGAGCGTGGGTGAAGGTTTAAGTAATGAATACGTGGCGTTCGCTGGCTGGCTAGCAGGGTCACTCTTAGGTTTTCTCAACAGAGTAAATAAAAAATGTGGAAGGCGTTACGTGAGGTTCGATCATGGTTTTGTTTAGTCAGAGTATTACAACTGTGCTGATATTCTAGTTGTTGCTATGCCTCCTGGTACGGGAGATGCTCAACTTTCTATATCTCAGGTATTCTAGTGTTGATTTTTTGGTTTATTTGGCAATGCAACTCTTTTTAAAGTTTTCCATCTTTGTTCTCTAGCATGTCATCGATCGGAATCTGTGTCAGTTTTGACATGACCTCAATCCAGTCTTGAAATAAAAAATTATTATTAATAAAATTGTTTTAAGGGAATATGGTCATAGGAAGGTAAGCTCTGCTGCTCAGATCATTTGATTAGGGGATGATCATTGCACATGAACATGAGTCTTAGAAAGAAACAGGAAGATGTTCGAGGTGGATGTATGGTAAAACTAGAAGAATTAGGCTTACAAATAAGAATTATACAAAAGGTCAAGGGAGCTAGCTATGTATCTTCTAATGTTCTGCCATGTGCCTTGAGGTACTCACCGACAAGGCAGTGACTAGAACCTGGTTCATCATTTTTAAAAACCATCCATTGACCATGATTTAACTTTCATCTTCTTTAAAAACAGGATGAGGCTCCCTACCTGAGGCATCTTGTCATTTTACACAGGTGATGACTGTGTAGCTAGGGTTTAGCATCTACCATATATATACAAAATATATATTGTAGCATTAAATTATTCTATTTATTTATTTATTTATTGAGAAATGAATGCATATATAAAATCTAATTTCATGTAGTTTGTGACTTTAAATTGCATGCTTAGTAGTTAAGTCACTGCAGGACCACCTTTGCCTTTCATTGCTTCTGCTCGACATTAAAGAGATCTGGCTTTTAGTGATGCACAGTATCGTCAATCATGGCCCACCAAATCACAAATAGAACCAGAAACAAGTTTGTCAAGTTTTTTTAAACGGTTGTTTTGTTGCTTTTTAATAAAATCTTTTTCTCCAAAACTGGTATGTGATAAAACGATAGAAATTTATAGAGAAGACTGGTCTCATCATGTTTTACAGTTTTTTATTTAACAAACAACTGTTAGGTAGCCAAATATTAAAAGGAACTAGAATTATAGATTGATCTGCCATTAAGTAAGTCGCAAGATCGATCACCGAATTGATGAAGATTATAACACAACCACTGAATCAAGGAGTAGACCCACCAAATCACAGAAGATTATAACACAACCATTATTGAAACAAGGATCGTGCACAAAATCTAGCATGCTACTGCACCACACATGCACAAAGCCGACCATAAGATCACGTGAGACCAAAACCGCCCTCAAAGAACGGCATCTAGTATAAAATTAACTTATAAGCAGCAAACAGAAGCTATGGTAGACATTTCAACTGCTACAGCAACAAAGCAGAGTCTCGTGGAAAGCTGAATCATGATGCAAGAACCGACCTTGCATTGTGGCGAACATTGTTTCGACCAAGGCCCAACCCTAACCCCACAGGAACCCCAGTCTTACTGTTATGGTTGCACTGTGAAGAATTTACATGCCCATGAGGTCTAGCATTTTTCGGATGCATATCGATGCAAACATGGCCATTGCTGTTTCCATGAGAATGGCCATCTCCATTCTGCAAATTTGTACTCCTTGTCATTTGAATCATCCCCGCTTCCTCAGAAGGTGGCGTTTGTTCCGGACACTCAACATCTTCATTGTAACCATTTATCAGAAAGTCTGAACAGTTGTTGCGAACGCCATGATCATATGGGTTTCTGAACCGACCACCTGGTCCTTTGAGATAGCTATACCGCATAGCATTTGCCATTTCATTTGTTGTTATGTTCCTTGAGATCTGCATAAAAAATAAACAATTAGGAAGGGTTAGTATCTATCAATAAAAGATATTAAGAAAAGCAAATGTGCCGATACAAGAATGCACTATAACATTATTCAGGAAGCTTGCAGCCATGGCACCGATACTTAGGTTCAATGAACTTTAATGCCGATAATTTATCAGAGTCATTCCTTACCAGCAGGGAGATAGAGCTTGCAAATAAAAATTTCCACTCGTCACCGCAGAATAGGATCCAAGGCTAGCTCAAATCAAATTCCAATTTCAATGAGCTTGACCCACCATTTTGATTTGAGACTTGCTAGCTCTGATATATTAATTTCTTTCCTTTTTTTTTCTAGTTTACGCTTGCATTGTTTTAAAGCTACCATTTTAAACAGGACACATGGGAGACGGGTAAACAGCAGAATGGTTCTAAAAAAGCAGTCTAAGAGAGTCACAAGGAGGCCAATAAGTAATGGGGCATAATATTCTAAAGATAAGTACACAGTGCGACTTAATAGATATTAAGTTCCACATCAAAACCATTTTGAAAGATAATTTGCTATCCCAACTCAGAAGCATAAGAATGTGCAAAGAAAAGCACCCCACTGAATATTCAAAACATCAATCATTAAGCAAAAAAAGAATATAGATAAATACACAATCATGAAACTTAAAATATGCAGGTTTCATCTGGAATAAATAACTGCAGCATTACGGCTTCTATGACACCATTTCATGCCAATTTCAAAATGCATAAGAATGGCAGCACGCCAAATTAAGCATTCATCAAAAAGTTAAAGAAAATATGCGTACCTGTGATGCTTGTACAAGAGTTAAAACTGCAACTCCAAAGAAAAGAAAGAAATCCATTATCAGAAATGATATGGCCCCAGGATGTTGAGTAGTAGAATGGCTCAGCCATGCACCAAAAGATGTTGGAGAAATAGGATCTTTTGCTATTCCTACAACAAAAAAATTTAGTTTCCTTTCAATACAAGTGAAGTAGAATATCAGTAAGCAATTTAAAAAGGAAAAAGCTTTAAAAGAACAAATTTCAATAAAACACGTACTAATTACAGTTACTGCACCAGTAACAATCATAGCAGAAACTTCTAGAATGAGAAACATGAAGAAATCCCACTTGTTTCTCTGCAATTGCAAGCCATCATTAATTTAATGAATATAAGAAAAAGTACCATGTTATATGGAGGGGGGAGAAAAACTGCAGTGCCCCCAAACATATAGGAGGCACAGAAAAGGCTAGACAGTAAGAAACAAAGATGCGAGTTAAGACTGTCAAAGCACCTTGCCAATACAATTTGATACCCAAGGACAGTGATGATCAAACTGCTCGACACAGCGGTCACAAGTGGAACAATGCTTTGCACGCAGAGGTCTGACAATCTAAGAGATATTCAAATATAAGCTGAATAAGAAATTTAGAGTACAAATCTCCTTGGGCAGAAAAACAAAAAACTTTCAAATTACAATAGAAGGAAAACATACCTTGCATGTTGCACAGAGCTGGGACCAATTTCCAGATAGCAGAGCAGGATTATTTAGTTCCATCTTTAGTAAAGGCTCCTGTATGCATAAATATTGAAAGATTAAAACATTGCCATCTTTTTTAAAGAAATCAGTAATTTAGGGTCAGTTTGGCATTGTTGTTCTTTTTGCGCTTTTATTTCTCTATAAATAGCTGAAATACCAGAATGCAATTGATATTGAAGATAGTGTTTGTAAGGAACTGTTATTCGATTTTCAATCTCTTCTGAAAGCTAGTTCATTTTTCTTTTCAGATTTTTGAAAACAAAAATAGAAAACAAAAGCAACACCAAATGGGCCCTTAATAATTATTGCCTCAAGGATCAAAGATCTAACAACCAATCAATTAGGTCATCAGACAAATAACAGCCTGCATCAGTATCTTCTTTAATGTGCTAAAATTAATATTTCACAAGATACTATGTTGATAAATGTTCCAACAGCAGCCAGGAGAATGCAAAACGTCATTTTCCTTTCACAATTAACATAAAACTACATAATTTAGGATTTACTCTGTGCTACCATAATTGCACTGAATATCAACAACACAGCTAATACTAGATAGAAGAAGAAAATATCAAGATAGAAGGAGACGAGAAAGTTAAGAGGAGATGAGGAATGTTGACGTTCCCCAAGAAAGGGTCAATATACCATAATTCTCATGTTTCAAAACCAATCTGCTTACAACCTCTCTTCTAGTTACATAAATAGATCACCAACAATACTAACTAAAGAGAACTTCTTATCAGACTTTAGATCTAACTAAAATGAATCCTACTTGAAATATTAAAAATCTGAGTATAGTCATCACAAAATTGCAACTGACCAGTTTTTGACCTTCAAACATTGGTATTTGGCCAATGTCCATGAAATATTAATGNTAGGTCATCAGACAAATAACAGCCTGCATCAGTATCTTCTTTAATGTGCTAAAATTAATATTTCACAAGATACTATGTTGATAAATGTTCCAACAGCAGCCAGGAGAATGCAAAACGTCATTTTCCTTTGACAATTAACATAAAACTACATAATTTAGGATTTGCTCTGTGCTACCATAATTGCACTAATATCAACAACACAGCTAATACTAGATAGAAGAAGAAAATATCAAGATAGAAGGGGACCGAGAAAGTTAAGAGGAGATGAGGAATGTTGACGTTCCCCAAGAAAGGGTCAATATACCATAATTCACATGTTTCAAAACCAATATGCTTACAACCTCTCTTCTAGTTACATAAATAGATCACCAACAATACTAACTACAGAGAATTCTTATCAGACTTTAGATCTAACAAAAATGAATCCTACTTGAAATATTAAAAATCTGAGTATAGTCATCACGAAATTGCAACTGACCAGTTTTTGACCTTCAAACATTGGTATTTCACCAAGGTCCATGAAATATTAATGTAGATACCAAAAATGACTTTCCAACAAAAACCATGATGATTGAAATTAAATATCTTCGCAAAAAGGTATGTTAAATCTAGCCGACATTCAGATCGCTACTACATTACCAATTTCTTTGATTTAGGTGGTGCAAGGTTAAAGAAAAGAATAATTCAATTGCTGCACTAGCCAGCATAAAGAATTGCTTTGTCTTTTATTATTGGACAAAATAAAACTAATAAATTCTTTAATTAAGTGAAAACAAGATATTCAATAAAATATTAAAAAATGAGAGTTTTCTTGACCAAAAGGTCATGCATGAGGTGGACTAGAAAATCCAGTCAACCGGATTTCAACTTAGATCTGGCCAGTCTTCATCATGATGAGGTCCAACATCAATTATTCAAATAATTGGAGGTGAAAACTGCTTACACAGCTAAAATCATGTAATTTGGAGGCTCCTAGTCTATGAATTGAATGTTCAAAAACTGGCCATTTAAAATAACATAAATAATTCATGTTTTTTTACCACTCAATGCTTTCCAATCGTGCACATAAATGTTTTATTTCCAAACCTTCCCTTTCATATACTTCATTAATATTCCATTTATCTCTTCATCATCTCCTAATTCCTCACATACTGAAGTATAAATGATAAAATCAGTAAATCACCGTTGGAAATTTCGATAGCCATCAATACTAATAAGGGTCTAAAGAGGTTTCATAAAGATCACTATGTCAGCAGCTAAGTTACATTACAGACTTTGATACAAATGTTGGGTATGGTTACATGTCTAACTGTTGGATACTTTTAATCTTTAAGAATTTTTTTTGCACATCCATTCCCAAGCATCATAGTCATACCCCTACTCATTTTTAAGTGCCAGGTGCAAGTACTCTGCAGGAAACTAAAGGGTCTGGGTAACTCAGGTCAGCAGCAAAGATAAGTGACAAACAAATCTCTGCAAATCCAACAATATTATTGTTTAGGCTATTTCATTGCGAAAGAGACAAAAAGAACCTTGAAATAGTTTATTTTGACATTTACTTGTTCATGAATTAGTATAATTTAAAAATAGGCTCTGTTGGATATGTGTGTGTGTACTATGATTTAATTTTGTGATTATAGCTTCAAAACCTTCAGATGAAACCTTCAATATGTATTAGAATATAAAGCAGCATGGATGGAGAATAAGTTATCTAACATTGGATGAATCTTTTAATTCTCCTAATAGAGACATGTTGCCAGGGAATAATATCAACAGACTAACAGAGAATCTTGCTTACTAAAGCTGCGTGACATCACATAAGGTCTATAAAACATCAAGTTATCTTAAATTAGCTTTGCCTCTAACTGCATGCTGCAATGCACAAGAGATGTTTATAGTACAACGTGGAGTCATGTATTCACGAATTACGTAGAGTTTCATTCTATTCTCTTGAGCAGAGGAGGGTAGGATTTTTAAAATTTTACAGCAGAGCATCACTTTCCTAAAAAAAATATACAACTATAAAAAAGGTGGATTATACAATGGGATGATTAATATGCACTTATAGAATGTGTTGACCATAATTATGAAAATCAAAACGGATGTCAACCCAGTTGAGGGACCGAGAAAATGGTTCACTTGTCCAATTCATGGGTCAATGGTCACACATGAATAATTAAAATTAAAAATGATCTAAAATGGCAATTAAAGATAATTTCCCTATATTATTCAGCTAATTTGGTTACGTTAAAATTTAAATGTTTAAAATTAAGTTATTTAAACTATAATAGAATATAATATCCACATTAATACTTGAAATTAATCTCAAATTTCTTTAAAAAAATAATACTTGAAATCCTTCAAATCAGTTAGAGAGAGAGAGAGATTAAAGAAGAGAGAACAGAGGATTTAAGCCAAAAAGATGAAAAAGCCACCAAAAAGCAACACTGATATTTAAATTTTATTGATTAAAAAGTAACTTTAAATGGCATGCAAAAACTGATCCAGTTTTACTGGTTCACACGGGATCAAGAGGTCAATTAAAAAAAAAAACAATCGGTTTATCCAGTTTTGACTGAGTCAATTATACAACTGGTCCAATTAAAGAGCCAGACCAATTAGGGGTCTAGTTTACTCCCGTCTTTCAATTTAAAACCATTATCCAAACTTTAGAGAACGTATGTGTTCCTTTTGAATTTTATATCTTTTTTAATAACACTCTTATATCTTAAATTAAAAAAATCTTATCTCTCTCTTAACTCTACAATAAACTCTAGATTAGACGGAGTTATTTCTACTAAAGATTTCTATTACATGTATGGTTTAAATTAAAGTTTAAACAACTCCTGGCTCATGGCAATCCACTTAAATTTAGTATAGGCACATTTTATTTTAGTATAGATCTTATCATAAAAAAGCCAAAGATAAGCCGAAAACAAATAGTAATTATGTTTTATATTATTTTATAAATAACATACAAACTTATAAGCCGAATCCCACGAGGACATGGATTTCTTATTCAGACACCCAGGCAATGCAATGCAATGCAATGCAATACGGTGTGGGAACCATTGTTCAACAGCTCGTTCCCGTAGGCTTACGATAGTTCGACTGGGAGATGGAGTACGACGTGGCACGAGGGAATTGGTATTCGAGCGAGGACCAATGCGACGTGCAAAGCGATTCGGACTCCTTAATTTGGTTATTTAATTGATTGTTATCCTCACGGAATCGGATCGTTCGACTGGGAGATGGAATACGATGTACGTGGCACTGAGGGAATTGATTCGGACTCCTTAATTTGGTTATATCGGGCCTTCTATATCTGCATCGAGGCTGGGACAAGGTGGTGATTCACGGAGATATCAAGGCCAGCAATGTGTTGCTCGACAGTGAGCTGAATGGGAGGCTTGGCGACTTTGGCCTTGCCAGATTATATGATCATGGGAAAGATCCTCATACGACCCATGTCGTCGGAACCATGGGCTATCTTGCACCAGAACTCACGAGAACCGGGAAGGCGACCACCGGCACTGATGTCTTTGCCTTCGGAGCTTTTCTTCTTGAGGTCGCCTGTGGAAGGAGGCCGCTAGAAATGAGAGCACCGGAAGAGGAGGAGGTGTTGGTGGATTGGGTGGTGGCAAATTGGCAGAGAGGAGAAATCCTCAAGTCAAGCGATCGGAGATTGGCAGGAGAATATCAAGCAGAGGAAATGGAATTGGTGTTGAAACTTGGGCTGCTCTGTTGTCACCCCTTGCCTGAGGCAAGGCCGGGGATGCAGCAGGTGATGCAGATACTGGATGGCCAGCTTCACCTACCAGAGTTTTGCCCAGCTATCTGAATGAAGGTATTACAGAGTTCATCACTGATCTTGGGTTAATCTCAACCGGATGTGATATCAATGCAAGGACTTCGGCTGGCGAGACTCCTCTAATGATATCTGCAAAGGCTGATCATGCTGCTATTGAAGGCCACTCTGATGCATGCAAAGTTTTACTATTACAAGGTGATGCAGATTGCAGTCTTATCAATCATGTGGGAGAGATAGCTTTATCTTTGGCAAGGAAAAGGAGCAGGTCAAACAAAGTGACAGAGGGCGTGCTGCTTGATCATCTGGCTCGGTCTCATGTGCTTGCTGGCGAGGAGCTCTGCAAGCATACACGGGAAGGTAGAGGATCTCCCCACATGAAGACTGTCCGGATGCTTGAATCTGGGGTGTTGACTTGGGGCAAGTCAACCAGGAGGAATGTAGAGTGTAAGAAGGCAACAGCTAGGCCTAGCTTAAACTTTTTGATGAATCGAAGGATGGAAGATGAGGATGGTAAATTGGCGATCTTTAGAGTGGTTACAGTAACTGGTAGAGAGATCCATTTTGAGGCCAGCCATGCTTCTGGTTTGGAGCTTTGGGTTCGTGGTATTAATCTCATTACAAAGAAGGCTGCTTCCTCAGGGGCTTGATGACAGAATGGGAATCCATCTAGAGAAGGATTCCTTTTGAAGGATTCTTTTTAAGCAACTTCAGTAAATACTTGATTGATCCTCTCCTTTTATTAGTACAAAAATTTTCCTTGGTAGGTGTTTGAATGTATTTATGGTGATCCTCAAACTGCAGATGTTTTGCTTTGATTGCCCAGATGATATTGTATTTGCTTTTCTAAGCTACATTTTTTTCCCTTGTTTGATCATGGCATTGAAATGTTTAGTGTATGCTTAACTTGATTATGGCTTTGTTATCTCTTCTTTTTAAGCAATGGTAATATCAGAAAGGCACATTAATGGCTTAAATATGCATCTGTCTTATAAGGAGAGGAGTTTAAACTTCTTTGCCATCCTTTTTTATATTTTTTCCTTTGTTTGAGTCCTTGTCACAGATAACATTGTAGCTGCAGATGGTTATGAGCTTGGATTAACAAACCATATTCCACTTCATAGTGCTGGTTCCCATCCAATATAAACCAAACTAAAGCGTACAAAAATCTGATCTTCGTTGAATTTTTTTAATAAATATAAAAATAAATAAATAAATAAATAAATGAAATGGTGTTGAAATTCAATTGGATTCACGATAAGAAAATTAAAAAAAATTATATTTGAATGCAACTCAATCTACTTATTTAATTCATATGAATATTAAAAAATAAATAAAAAATAACAATGCAAATCATCATATCTTTTTCCTTGTCTAAGCACATAGAGAAAGTTGATTCCATTGGTAGGTATCCATGTGAAAGAAAGAAAGCACTAGCGAATAAAAAAAAATGAAAGAAAGAAAGCACTGAGCGAATAAATTTCCCCGTGAGATGGCATTTGAACCATGCCTGCCTAGATCAAAAGCCTTACAATGGAGCTCATGATGAGATAGCCTGTTAAGGTTTGAGGATGGCTGGTTGACTAATGATAGTGCGGATGCTCGTACTCCAAGGATGAGCAATCGTGGCACATTTCTACAATGACAACCGGATTCACATCATTGCCTAGTAGAGAATAAAATCAGGATGGTAGAGGCTCGGCGAGGCTAGGCAAGTAACAGTCATTGCGATTACTTGCCAATACAGGACAAGCCATTCCTTCTCACTCATCGTGCCATAGCATCACATCATCACCAAAATTAAAATATTATCAACAACCATGCACTGATTGAGTGGTGCAGTTGTTTGTCCAATGGTGGACTAGCCACTGCACGCATCTAATAAACCAAGCCGAGGAAGGGACCAACATGACCACCATGACATCAAGTTCTAGCCTCAAACCAAGCCATGGGCTGTAGCTCAAACCAAGCCGAGAGATGGACAAATGTGAGCACCGTGGCATTAGGCTGTGAGCTCAGACTGAGCCAGGGAAGGGGATTATTAGAGAGTAAATTTGTTGCAAGCCTCTACAAAATGAACCCATAGCTAAGAGCTCAAGTGAGGTCCATAGGAAGTGGAGCAAGGAAAAACCATGGCATCCTTGAAGCTTTGGCTTCCATCTGAACGGAGAATCCATCAAGGTGGTGTGGATGTGGGAAAATAAAATAATGGCAAGCAGAAAGACTCATCCAATTCAGAGCCACTATTTGTAGGAGAGGGAGGCTACAATGTGGATCAGGCCATATTGACCTTGTCAGCTACCCTGATCTAGTAGATCCAGCTATAGGTGGGGAGAAGCACCACTTGCATCAAGCTCTTCACTGAAATAGCTTGAACCAGAGCTTAGTCGAGTTGTTACTGTGGCCTAGACATTGATCTAAAGCTTGTTGGGATGAACCTAGTTGCTTGAAGGCAAATGATGATGAAGCTTTGCGCTCCTCTTTCTCATGTAA
This sequence comes from Calamus simplicifolius, assembly GCA_900491605.1. NCBI lineage: Eukaryota > Viridiplantae > Streptophyta > Magnoliopsida > Arecales > Arecaceae > Calamus > Calamus simplicifolius. The sequence continues at coordinate 49,898 of UESW01001311.1, forward strand.
TATAATGGTAAAATGGAGTGGTGGTAAAAGATGAAAGGGGGGGACAAAAATGTAGTTTTGAAGGGATAGTTTTTAGCTTCTTTCTAAGGATTGACGCTTTTACACCCCTCCCAATGAAATTGTTTTATTCCCTAAATTGTGTTATCACTAAAAAACTCATCTCATTTTGTAGTATAAGTCAAAAAGCACCATTTATCCTGGCCTATCTTGCAACCAAATGTGGCTTAAACTTATTTAGAAATAGAAACACATAACAATTGGCAAGGGAGGAATCTCAACTACTCAAGGAATCCACTAAATATTTCTAAGTGTGATGTAGTTGATTTTTTATATCTACTCAAGGAACCAACTAAACACATAGATTTTTTTTTTTTTTGAGGAACTTATTTTCTGATTGTTACATTTTCCTTTTGCGAAAAAAGGTGGTTGTTATTTATAAGAGATAAATGGTTAAGAATGTCAGTAGAAAAATGGAGAAGTGCATAGAAAAAGTTCTGCCCTTCAGCTTGAGGGAAGAGCCTTGAACCTTTCCCCCTTATTTGTTTCTTTTTTTATTACCATTTTTTTTACTTGTCGTAATTGGGTTAGATTCATCCACTGCCCACATAGAACCCACTTTTAGATCCCATTCATGTGAAGAACTATATTTTTACTAAGCGATCATTCAATGGTACTCTGGTCATATTGGCACCTCTATGGTCACTCCATTTTGTAACATGAATGCCATGCTAGCCTCATCTTCTAATGTTTCCCCCCCCCCCGTTCTTTTCACCCTTCCTACTTTTTGTTGCAACACAATGCAAGTTCATATTACTGCAGAAGAATAGTCTGAAAGTTACTTAGACCTGAGTCTCTGAGCTCCATTCCTTTTAGGATGTGTAAAATCTGCCCTTATAATCATCATATAATATTTATATGGCAGATCTGAGCAAATGCAAACGCTACAAGAAAATTTTGAAATAGCGACGCAAAATTAGTGACGCATCATTGCGTTGCTAAAATGCGACCACATTGCGACGCCGCCGCAACAACAAAAAATTGCGACGCAGTTAGCGACGCATTCGCGACTCAATAAACCTGATAATCATAAACATTAAATTTTAATTTAGCGACGCAAGTAATGCATCGCAATATTTTTAAATTTAATTTTTATAAAATATAATTATGAAATAAAAATATTACGATGCAACACAGTGCGTCGTAAAGTTTTAAAAATAAATAAATATATTAAATAGCGATGCAATAAACTAAAAATTAAAAAAATAATTTTTAATTTAGCGATGCAGGCATTGCATCGCAATTATTATAAATAAAATTAATTTTTATAAAATATAATTATGAAATAAAAATATTGCGATGCAATTCAGTGCATCGTAATGTTTTTTTTAAAAAATTAATTATATTAAATAGCGACTCAATAGCGACGCAATAAAATAAAATTTATAAAAATTTTTTTATTTAGCGACACCAGTATTGCATCGCAATATTTTTAAAAAATAAATTTTTTAAAAAAATTAAAAATAATTATGAAATAAAAATATTGCAACGATTTCGGTGCATCGCAATATTTTAAAAAATTAATTATGTTAAATAGCGACACATTAGCGATGCAATAAATCAGAAAATTAAATAAATAAATCACAACCGTTTGATCGTCACCGATCGGATCAATCGCAACGGTCCGAGATTGATCCTCGCCGATTGGGATCACGGCTTGGGTCGATCGCAACCGTCGGATCGTCGCCTATCGGATGGATCGCAACGGTTCGAGATCGATCAGGGCTTGGATCGATCGCAACCATCGGATCGCTGATCGGATGGATAGCAACGGTCCGAGATCGATCGTCCGATCAGGATCACGTCTTGGATCGATCGCAACCATCGGATCGTCACCGAACGAATCGATCGTAACGGTCCGAGATCGATCATGCCGATCAGGATCAGGGCTTGGATCGATCACAACCGTCGGATCGTCGCCGATCGGATCGATAGCAATGGTCCGAGATCGATCATCGCCGATCGAGATCAAGGCTTGGATCGATCGCAGCCGTCGGATCATCGCCGAACGGATCGATCGCAATGGTCCAAGATCGATCATCGCCGATCGGGATCAGGTCTTGGATCGATCGCACCCATCGGATCATCGCCGATCAGATTGATCGCAATGATCCGAGATCGATCCTCGTCGATCAGGATCCGGGCTTGGATCGATCGCAACCGTCAGACCATCGCTGATCGGATCGATCGCAATGGTCCGAGATTGATCCTCACCGATCGGGATCACGCCTTGGATCGATCGCAACCGTCGGATCGTGGCCGAATGGATCGATCGCAACGTCCGAGATCGATCATCGCCGATCAGGATCAGGGCTTGGATCGATCGCAATTATCGGATCGTCACCGATCGGATCAATCGCAACGGTCCAAGATCAATCCTCGCAGATCGGGATCAGGGCTTGGATTGATCGCAACCGTCGGATCATCGCCGATCGGATCAATCGCAATGGTCTGAGATCGATCCTCACCGATTGGGATCATGGCTTAGATTGACAACATCAGATCATCACCGAACGGATCGATCGCAACGGTCCGAGATTGATCATCGCCGATCGGGATCCGGGCTTGGATCGATCGCAACTGTCGGATCGTCACCGATCGGATGGATAGCAATGGTCCGAGATCGATCATCGCCGATCGGGATCACATCTTGGATCTATCGCAACCATCAGATCATCGCCGAACAGATCGATCGCAACGTCCGAGATCGATCCTCGCCGATCGGGATCAGGGCTTGGATCGATCGCAACTGTCGGATCGTCGCCGATCGGATTGATCGTAACGGTCCAAGATCGATCGTCGTTGATCGAGATCACAGCTTAGATCGATTGCAACCATCGGATCGTCGCTGAACGGATCGATCGCAATGGTCCGAGATCGATTGTCGCCGATCGGGATCAGGGCTTGGATCGATCGCACCCATCGGATCATCGCTGATGGATCGATCGCAATGGTCCAAGATCGATCCTCGCCGATCGGGATTAGGGCTTGGATCGATCGTAACTATCGGATCGATCACAACGGTCCGAGATCGATCCTCGCCGATCGGGATCACATCTTGGATCGATCGCAACCGTCGGATCATCGCCAAATGGATCAATCGCAACGGTCCGAGATCGATCGTCACCGATCGGGATCAGGGCTTGGATCGATCGCAACCGTCGGATCGTCGCTGATCGGATCGATCGCAACGATCCGAGTTTGATCCTCGCCGATCGAGATCACGGCTTTGATTGATCGCTACCGTCGGATCATTATAAAAAATTAATTTATAACGTTGCGACGCAAGAATTGCGTCGCAACATTTTTTTAAAAAAATAAATTTTATAAAAAATTAAAAATATAACATTGCGACGTAACTTTTTGCGTCACAATTATTTTTGGAGAATTTAATTTTTATAAAATTTAATTATTAAATTAAAATATTGCGACGCTGTTAAATGCATCACAAATTAATTAAAAAAATTAATAATTTTAAATAGCGACACATTAGCGCGCAATAAACTAGAAAATTTTAAAAAAAAATTTAACATTGCGACACATGTATTGTGTCGCAATATTTTTTTAAAAAAATTTATAAATTTTTTTAAAAAAAACATTGTGATGTAACTTCTTGCATCACTATTATTTTTAGATAAATTAATTTTTATCAAGTTTAATTATGAAATAAAAATATTGCGACGCAACTAAATGCGTTGCAAGGTTTTTAAAAAATTTAATTTTGTTAAATAGCGACGCAATAAACCAAAAAATTAAAAAAAATTAATTTTTTACTTAGACACAGTAATTACGTCACAAATTTTTTTAAAAAAATAAATTTTATAAAAAAATTAAAAATAAAACATTGCGACATAACTTTTTGCGTCATAATTATTTTTAGAGAATTTAATTTTTATGAAATTTAATTATGAAATAAAAATATTGCGACGCAGTTAAATGCGTCGCAAATTAATAAAAAATTTAATTTTTTAAATAGCGACGAATTAGCGACGCAATAAACCAGAAAATTAAAAAAAATTAATTTTTACGTTGCGATGCATGTATTGCGTCGCAATTATTTTTTAAAAAAAATTATAAAAAAATTAAAAATAAAACATTGCGATGTAACTTCTTGCATCGCTATTATTTTTTGAGAAATTAAATTTTATCAAATTTAATTATGAAATAAAAATATTGCGACGCATTAGCGATGCATTTTTCAGAAAATAAAAAAATCCCGCCGGATATTGCTGCCAAAATAGCGACGCAATTATTAGCATCGCTATTTTTCTTAGTAAATAAAAAAAATTGTTAGCGACGGATTAGCGACACAATGTTGCGTCGCTAAGCCTTATTATATATTTTTTTTAAAATAGCGAGGGATTAGCGACGCAACATTGCGTCGCTAATCCCTAATATATATATATGCTCTCGCACCCGACCCCCCCCCATGGCCTCTTCTTCTTCCTCTCCCTAAACCCTAGCGTCGTCCCCTCCTCTGGCTCCCTCCGCCCCCTCCCCCGGCGCAAGCAGCCTACCGGCGGCAACGCCCCCCTAGCGCTCATCACCCCCGGCGGCGTCCCGAGTTCGCAAGGTGGGCCCCTCCCCCTCTCCCCGCCCTCCCGTTTCTGGCCACGGCCAGCCACCGTGGGGTTTTTCCCCCTCCGGTGGTGGCCTGGCCACGGTGTCCAGGCCACTGTTAAAAAAAAGAAGTCGGGGTGGGGTTTTTCCCCCACCCCTGACTCCACGGCCACGGCGGCGGCTGTGGCTGTCGTCTCAGGCCACGGCACGGCAGTGGCCAGAGACGACGGCCATGGTGGCCTGGCCACCATGGCCAGGCCACCGTTTAAAAAAAAGGAAGTCGTCAGGGTGGGGTTTTTTCCCCACCCCTGACTCCAGGGCCACAGCGGCGGCCGTGGCCGTCTCAGGCCACGGCATGGCAGTGGCCGGAGATGACGGCCACGGCCGCCGCTGTGGCCGGCGGTGGCCTGGCCACGGTGGCTAGGCCATAGTTTAAAAAAAAGGAAGTTGGGGTGGGGTTTTTCCCCCACCCCTGACTCCACGCCACGGCGGCGGCCGTGGCTGTCGTCTTAGGCCACGGCGCTGTGGCCACGGCCGCCGCCATGGTCGGTGGTGGCCTGGCCACGGTGGCCAGGCCACTGTAAAAAAAAGGAAGTCGGGGTGGTTTTTCCCCCACCCCTGACTCCACGGCCACGGCGGCGGACGTGGCCGTCGTCTCAGGCCACGATGCGGCAGTGGCCGGAGACGACGGGCACGGCCGCCACCGTGGCCGGCGGTGGCCAGGCCACTATTTAAAAAAAAGGAAGTCGGGGTGGGGTTTTTCCCCCACCCCTGACTCCACGGCCACGACACCATTTTTTTTTTAAAGAAAGTCAGGGTGGGGTTTTTCCCCCACCCCTGAGGCCACGGCGGTGGCCTGGCCACGTGGCCAGGTCACCGTTATTTTAAAAAAAAAAATAGGGGTGGTGTTTATGAAGTCAATTTTAGATGAAATATTATAACAATTTGTATGTGATCCAAATCTTGTAATGCATAATTTAAAATCTATTTATTTCTTGAAATAATGTTCATAATATATATTATTAAAATGCTTATCATGCAATTTATTTGTTTTTGATAGTTTAGATGATTAAATTTTTAATGATTTTATATTTCTTTATTACCTGTTATATTTTAGCTTAGCAAATTTTAAATATTTAGTTTTTAAATATTGTCACAATCATTTTCTTAGCAAATTAGAAAAAAAATTTAAATATTCATGTTCTTCAATTGAAAGAAATTTGATATAATTCCTCAAATTCTAAACCAACCAATCAAAATAAATTTGATATCATGGACGAAAAATGATATAGCTCATTTAGAACGTTCTAAATTTAATATAGGAATATTAAATTTGATATAGCTAGTGAACTCAGAATCAAGTACTGAAAGAATTTATATTGAATGTGATATGAGTTATATGCTATGTCAAGTTCGTTCTTTGATTTTTCATACTATTTCTCACAGCACTATAACCTTTAAACCGTTTGAGACTTTGCAAGACTTGCAAAGTCTCAAATTGTCCTAGTGGATAGTTTGAGATTATTTTTTACGATATGTTTGTCTGCTATTCGTCATCGTTAGTTGAGCTGGCAAATTATATATCCTTCTACGTTCTCCTAGTGTGGCATATAAGCCACACATTTGAGAGAACATATGGGGAATTGCTGCCGAAATTTTAACGTAATCGATGATTGGTTTCATTATGATTGGTTTGATCCGACAATTCCTATCGGTAAAAGGGTTCATAATGACTACAATCTAGTTGAAGTAAACCATCGATGAAGATTGCAGAAATATGAACATTCATTCTTGCATCCCAAGCTCAGCAAGTGTTTTACTGCGGATATCCAAGTTTGTGCAACGACAAGCGAGATTGATGGGCTGTTTCTAAAATTGTACCACGTTCAACAATCATATTAGATGAGAGTTCATCAAGTCAATCAACTGAGTGCCCCGCATTTCAAGACGATGAGATGGAAATGCATGCAATTGAGGATGACACAAGGGCTCCTGAAACATCACTTAGAGATCAATATGGTGATGTTCAAGAAATTGAGGATGCAAATGTTTGGTTTCCTTCCGATGATAATGAAACTGAATCACAGTCTGATACAGCATCGGATGTTGAACCAATATTTCACGAAACAAATGACACTGATTAAAGATATAGGTTCATTCAATTTTGATTTATTTTTATAAGTGTTTAATTTTTGTATGTTTATTAATTATTCATAATTATATTGCATTGCATTAATCTTTAATATTTACAATATGACGGACCGAGTAGATCTACCCCTGACGGACATAGCCCTGATGCGTCACATCCCCCTACCAGGCCTGACGCACGGACTTTCGCCTCTCCAGGCATCGACGCTCACCCTGTATTTTCCTCTACCCGATCAGTACAGACCTCTGAGAGTTCTTCTATGGTCGGTCGCACCGTACTTCAATTGGATGCCGATGGGATGTAAGTATATACTAATTGTAACTATATGTTTATGTTTTTAAGTTAATTACTTATTTTAATTAGTTTTTTTAATAGCTTTATTGAGCAGCATATTGTATCGAGCCGGATCAGCTCTATATTTCAGAGCCGTGCTGATCACAGTGGCTACGATTGGCCCCATGTATCTATGGCCAGGAGAGAGTTTTATTTTTCAGAGATCCCCCTCCGGTCTCAGGGTGCACAAGCATCGTCTCACCCCGAGACTCCCTCCGGTCTCGGGGTGAGGTCACAGCATCTCAACCCCGAGACCCCCCTTCGGTCTCAGGGTGCACAAGCATCACCTCACCCCCGAGACCCCCTCCGGTCTCGGGTGAGGTCACTACATCTCAACCCCGAGACCCCCCTCCGGTCTCATGGTACACAAGCATCACCTCACCCCTGAGACCCCCTCCGGTCTCGGGGTGAGGTCACTACATCTCAACCTCGAGACCCCCTTCGGTCTCGGGGTGCGCAAGCATCATCAACATTCAGTGCATGAACCGGCCTTCGAACCAAACGATAACTTTGGGCCACCTGGCGCACCCACATGACCCGTCGCGCGCTCGTGGCTGCTTGCGGCCATACCTCATAACGGCATATGGTGCATTGCATGTGTCACTGTGCATGACCATGCCCCGTTAAGGGTACGATTCACTACCACTTGCAACTGTGCGTGGTCATGTCAAGCAACGGCGCACACCAAATGCAACCGCGGCTACTAGACACCTGTAAAGCCATATTGACAGGTAACGCAGGGTGCCTCCGATGCGTACAGTGATGGTACGACATCAATCTTCTGAAACAGAAGGATGGGACATTCGAACAGGTATAAAAGCACGCGCCCACGTTGTAAGTAGGATCTTGAACTCTGGTTTTCTAGTTTTCTTCCTACTAGCTGAAACCCTAACTGTATCAGCTCCCTTCTGCTGAGCAGTTCTTGTCTGATCCCAAGTAACTAACTTGAGCATCGGAGGGTCCCCACCGGAACATCCGGTCTCCGGGACTTTTCTTGCAAGGGTCCGAGAGAAGGACATCCGTCTTCCCGACATTTGAAGAAGGTGACTTGGCATCATCAGATTGGCACTTCATGTAGGGGGATTGAAGAAAAGTATAACCTCGAACCTGTTACTGACTTCTCCCTCTTAAGCTCTTAAACAATGGTGATGACTCGTGCACGAGAGGCCACCGTCAGTCATGCTGGGGGGCAGCGTCAAAGGCTGATCAGCCCGCAGCTGGCCCCTCAGCCCCTCCAACCGATGCACCTGCACCAGCACCAGTACAGTAGTTTAGGAAGATCGGTTTGCTGCTCTTGCCGCGCAAGTTCAATCCTTGGCCACAATGGTCCAAGGCCTGCAACATCAGGCGGTGATTGCACGGCAACCAGAACCCCTTCCGTCGGTGCCAGGAGCCCTCAGCCCAGTTAGCACTCAATTCGGAGGAGGTCTCCAGCCCGAGAAGCCTGCCCTCGCCACGCTTCACCTAAGCCTCACCGCCGTGAGGCCTCAAAGCAGCCCCGCTCACCCTCTCGCCGCGTTGGCGCGTCTCCCAAGCGACGACGTGAGAAGGAGGTGGAGCATCCCCGTCGGCCTCCCCATCGCCTCTCCTCTTCCTCAGACTCTTCGAGGGAGGGGTCCTTCGATGGCGGGGTAGCCCACGGGCAGAGGGAAGACTTGATGAGTACAACCAGCGGTTGAAGAGCTCAGCCGCCGGATTACCAACCCTCTAGAAATGGACTATGACAGCCGCCCACAACTGTCTCGCCGCATCATGGAGGAGCCTATCTCCACTCGGTTTTGTCTCCCTCAATTGGACCCTTATGATAGAACCACGGACCCCTGGACCACCTGAAGAGTTACAAGGTCCTTATGCAAGTCCAGGGGGCAACCGATTCGCTCATGTGCATCGCCTTCCCTTCCACCTTGAAGAAAGCTGCCCGAGCCTGGTATTCCCGCCTGCCGCCGTGAAGTATTGATTCCTTCCATCAGCTGGAGAGGGCCTTCCTGGCCCACTTTGATGCCTACAGGAAGATTCCAAGGGTAGCCGATAGCCTCTTCTCCGTCAGCAAAAGGGTGGCGAGTCCCTTCGGGACTACGTCGCACGGTTCAAGGAGGCTTCCCTGGAAGTTTACAATCTTGAAGACTCAGTGGCCACTTTGGCCTTGAAGCGAGGGCTTCACCCGTCTCACTTCGCGTACTGCCTTGATAAGAAGCCAACCGGTTCCTACGCCGAGCTCTTGACCCGGGCCCAGAAATACACGGGCTGACAAGGCCGACTCCTCCCGACGCGAGGCTAGTGGGAGCGTCTCCAAGAAATCGATCCGACCGGAACCTGTCGAAGCTCACCCCAGAAGACCTGAGCCTTCTCACCGGCCAGACAACCATCCCCAAGCCCCTGCACCACCAAGAGATGGATCCTACACCCACTGCTCACCCCGATATCGCAGATCTTGCTCAAGATTGAAGGGGAGCCTTATCTTCAGTCCCTCCTCCAATAAACCCGAAGATCCCCGCAACAAGAACCTCTACTGTCGTTATCACCGGGATCACAGCCACGACACTGACGACTGTCGCCAGCTAAAAAAGGCCATAGAAGACCTTATCAAACGAGGCCACCTGGGAAAGTTCGTCCAGAGGAACAACTCGGGAGCTCCTGGCCCGTCAGAGCCCCCGCCGCCGATGATCGACAATGCTCCAACTGACAAGATGGTGGCGATGATTTCCTGGGGGGCAGGTGGACCGCCCAAGAGCCCGAGAGAGGAGGGGGAGTTAGACTCTGTAATCCCTTTTTTTTCTAAAAAGGACTTAGAGGGGGTGGTTAATGAAAATAATGATAGCGTCGTCGTGTCCATGACGATAGCCAAACACCATGTAAAAAGAATTTTAGTCGATAGCGGGAGCTCGGTGAATGTTTTGAATTATGATGCTTTTGTTCGCATGAGTTTATCATCTGACCTGCTCCGACCTATCACCACACCCTTGATGGGGTTCACAGGAGACTCCGTGCAAGTTGAGGGGGAGATCACCCTTCCTGTTACAGCTGGCACGGCCCCGCACCAAAGCACGGTCCTTATGAGCTTCCTAGTGGTCCGGGTGCCCCTTGCCTACAACGCTATCCTCGGAAGGCCCGGCTCAACCTCTTGGATGTCGTCATCTCTACTAAGAGGCTCCTCATGAGGTTTCCCACCAAAGGAGGGTCGGGGAGATGTGGGGGGAGCGGAACCCGCCCCCACTTTGCTGCCACATGTCTCCAGGTCCACAGGAGGTGATGCCTGCGTCCGCGCCAGAGGTGTTGGACCCCCGGGACCTGGAGAGGAGAGGAGAACCGGTTGAGCGTCTACTAACCTTTCCTCTCAGGGAGGACCCGGCAAGAACGATTCTCATCAGAGCTTCGCTCCCGGAGGAGGCTCGTGATTGGCTCCTCGCTTTCCTACGAGCCAATGATGACATCTTTGCCTGGTCGCGTCGGACATGCCAGGCATCCCTAAAGAGGCGATCACCCATCGGCTCAACATCAAGCCTGAGTGCCGACCCATTCGACAAAAGAAGAGAAGTTTTGCCTCAGATAGATAGAAAGCTATGGACGAAGAGGTACGGAAGCTCTTGGCAACCGGTCATATTCGTGAAGTGCACTACCCCAACTGGCTAGCAAATGTTGTGATGGTGCGTAAGGCCAGTGGTAGCTGGAAGATGTGCGTGGACTTCACCGATCTCAACAAGGCATACCCCAAGGATAGCTTCCCGCTGCCCCAGATTGATCAGCTAGTGGATGCTACGTCCGGGCACGAGGCTCTTAGCTTCATGGATGCATTTTTGGGGTACAACCAAATAAAGATGGACCCAGCTGATGAAAAGGCCACTTCCTTTGTCACCGAAAAAGGAATTTACTGCTACAAAGTGATGCCGTTTGGGTTGAAGAATGCCAGGCGACTTATCAGAGGTTGATGAATAAGGTCTTTGAGGGCCAGATTGGGCGCAACATAGAGGTGTATGTAGACGATATGTTGACCAAGAGCGCCCATGCGGCGACCACGTTGTTGATCTTATGGAAACCTTCAGCAACCTGCGCCAATATCGGATGAGGCTGAACCCCATAAGTGTACCTTTGGGGTTGCAGTGGGCAAGTTCCTGGGCTTCATGGTGAATCAGCGGGATCGAAGCCAATCCTGACAAGATCCGGGCCATCCTGGATATGAGGCCCCCGACTAACAAAAAAGAGGTGCAGCACTTGACCGGAAGGGTGGTAGCCTTGAGTCGCTTCATGTCAAGATCAGCGGAGAGGTGCTTGCCCTTCTTTAAGGCGTTGCGCAAGGTTAACGGTTTCGAATGGACAAAGGAGTGCCAGGATGCCTTCGAGGAGTTGAAGCAATTTCTATCGACTCCCCTGTTACTGTCCAAGCCAAGGAGGGGAGGAGCTTCTTCTATATCTGGTAGCCTCCCCGAGGCTGTCAGCTCTGTGCTCATACGTATGGATGCTGATGTAATGCAGAGGCCAGTCTATTACACCAGTAAGGTGCTTCATGATGCGAGACCAGATACACCAGAACTGAGAAGATCATCTTTGCCTTGGTGGTCTTCGCACATCGCTTCCGACCCTATTTCCAAGCTCACCCCATCGTGGTGCTCACGAACCAACCTCTCCGAACTATTCTATCCCATCCTGACACCTCAGGATGGTTAGCCAAGTGGGCCATTAAGCTGAGCAAGTTTGATCTATCCATCCGGCCAAGGTCTTCCATGAAGTCCCAAGTATTAGTTGATTTTTTGGTCGAGTGTACCTGGACTGAGGAGGGCTATGAAGAGTCACATCCGGAGGTGCGCATGGAGCCACCCTCGGCGGGGGAAGCAAAGGAGAAGAGTGGATCCTATATGTGGATGGAGTGGCTAACTCACAAGGAAGCGGAGCGGGACTTATCCTCGCAAGCCCCGAGGGGGAGGTAGTAGAGTTTGCCCTCCGGTTTCTGTTCTCAGCTACCAATAACCAGGCGGAGTATGAAGCCCTGCTGGCGGGGATGAAACTGGCCAAGGAGCTTGGAGCGGAGCGTCTGAGAGCCTTCACAGATTCCCAACTCGTCTCCGGGCAGGTTGCTGGGGAATATGAGGCCAGAGACCCAACCATGTCACGCTACTTAAGCGAGGTGCGGTCCCAGGCCTCTCGGTTCTCCTACTTTCACGTTAGCTACATTCCCCGGGTGGAGAACGCTAGGGTTGATGCATTGTCCCGACTGGCCACCTTGGCCGACGGGACCCTGGGAAGAACGTATGTGGAGCACCTGCAGGCCCCAAGCATTGAAGTGGCAGAGGAAGCATTGCCAGTTAAGCAGGGGCCCACTTGGATGGACATCTATGTATGATATTTGACCGATGGACTCTCCCTGAAGACCCCGCAGAAGCTAGATTACTCAAGCGGCGGGCTCCAAGGTTCCTGATAATGGATGGGAGGCTTTATCGAAGGTCATTTTCATACCCGGTCCTCAAGTGCATAGGGCCAGCTGAAGCAGACTACATCTTGCGGGAGATCCACGAAGGCATCTGTGGAAGTCATCTGGGGGGCAGAGCCCTAGCCTACAAGGTCCTGCGACAGGGATATTACTGGCTCACCATGAAGAAGATGCGGCCGAGCTTGTCAAGAAATGTGATAGCTGCCAGCGCCACGCCAATATTCAGCGACAGCCGGCGTCTCAGCTGACTCCTTTGGTGGCACCTTGGCCATTTGCTCAGTGGGGTATGGATATCTTAGGACCATTCCCTCCGCCTCCGGACAGCACAAGTTCCTCCTGGTTGCCGTTGATCACTTCACCAAGTGGATTGAAGCCGAAGCCCTTGCTAAAATTACTGAGAACAAGGTGAGATCCTTCTTTTGGAAGTCCATCATATGCCGGTTCGGGCTACCCCATACCTTAGTCACCGACAATGGTTGGCAGTTTGATAACGCGCCTTTCTGGGAGTTCTACACCGAACTTGGCATCCATCAGAGGTTCACTTCCGTCGGACACCCCCAGACTAATGGCGCGGCCGAGGTGACCAATCGCATCATTCTCCAAGGATTGAGAACCCGACTGGATGATTGCAAAGGGCGATGGATGGAAGAGCTTCACAATGTGCTATGGGCCTACCATACAACGCCACGAGCTCCTACCGGAGAGACTCCGTTTAGTCTAGTTTTTGGGTCCGAAGCTGTTATCCCAGTGGAGATAGGCTCCCCGAGTCCTCGGGTGGAGTTGTATGGAGAGAAAGATAACTCGGACCGGCTGCGGGCCAACCTTGACCTGGTGGAGGAAGTGCGGGACCGATCGCAGTTGCGGATGGCGGTCTATCGACAATGAGCTGCCAGATACTACAATGCCCGTGTACGCCCCAAGACTTTCTTGCCGGGAGATCTGGTCCTTCGACGAGCCGAAATCTCAAAGCCGACGAAGGGGGGCAAGCTAGCCCCGAATTAGGAAGGACCCTATCGGATCGCCGAGACACTCCATCACGGAGCTTACAAGATTGAAGAGCTCGATGGGAAGCCACTTCCTAGGACATGGAATGCAGATATCTTCGTCGGTATTATCAGTAGCGCATTTTTTCTCTCACATTAAATATCATGCCTGAATTCTTTTGGGCCTTCGCCCCTCATTCTATATTAACGAATTTTGATTTTAGCTCCTGAGTTCCTTTGCCTAAAGCCCTGGGCCAGCCAGGCATGAAGCCCGACACCCGTCAGCACCTAAAGCCCTAGGCCAGCCAGGCATGAAGCCCGACACCCGTCGGCACCTAAAGCCCTGGGCCAGCCAGGCATGAAGCCCAACACCCATCGGCACCTAAAGCCCTAGGTCAGCCAGGCATGAAGCCCGACACCCGTCGCATCTAAAGCCCTGGGCCAGCCAGGAAGCCCGACATCCGTCGGCACCTAAAGCCTTGGACCAGCCAGGCATAAAGTCCAACCCCCGTCAGAACCTAAAGCCATGTGCCTGCCAGGCACAAGGCCCGCCATACCCCTGGCAGGGCGGTGTGCCATCAGTCCTAA